>VYZS01105962.1:4058-22241 GCA_013400695.1 Neodrepanis coruscans | reverse complement strand
GGTGACAGTTGAAAGAACTGAAAAACAAACTCCACCACTCCCAGGTAAAAATATTTTAATATATTAATTATGTATGTTGTTGAGAATGGATGACCAGTAAATATTTATGCTGTTGCTTATTTGTGGAATGATATTAAAATCTTAAGACAGATCAAGTCCCAATTATTTTTATTGCTGAATACAAACAATCTTTGTAACCATACTCCCATTTATATCTTAGGAGTTTTGGTCCAAAAGCCTAAGCTGTNCGATACAGTGACAGGACACTGTTCAGGCTGACTTGCAAGATTTTTGTTTACAAAATGAGGCACTTCAGTGAAATTACAAGTGGAGAAAGAGGAGCTGTGCAGATGGTTTAGAGGGAGCTGTTCTTGGAAGGCTGGATACGATGAGAAAAAGCACATTCAAGCTTGAAAGTATTTGAAAAATTAAGGGATGAGCAGTGACATTTCTACATGTAGTATTCAGTAGATTAGTGAAGAACTGGAAGTGTCATAATGTTGATAGACTTTGAAAGATCTTGAAAATAGAACAGGTTTTCTGATACAGCAACCATTGTTAAAAAATTGTCATAGGATGTGACCTTTTACAGTGGTGTTATGAAGATATGCAAATTAATTAAGTTTATAATTGCCAAGATAGAAAAAAGATCTGGTAGTGAAATTAGACAGATAAAGCCTCTGTTTCTGTAAGATATTGAAGATTTATAATTGGTGTAATAGAAGTCCAGCCAGAATAGGAGACCCTTAAGAGGGTTCTTAATGCAAAGTAATGTACCAATAATTGATTTGAAGGACTGGCAAGGAAGTAAAAAGTATTGTAGGGAATTTTTTGGTTGGTGGGGAAGGAGAAATATTCTGTTCTTGGATGAAGAGAATGTACATGGAAGTACTTGGTTTGGGTAGGAGAAGTTGTAGGGGCCAGTACATAAAGATAGTTTTATCTGCAGACCTTAATCTAAGTATTAACTTGCCATAATATATAGTCTGAGATTAAAAAGTGTAACATAGGGCATAATTCTTTAACAGCCTCACAGAAAGCTCTAGGGAAATGAGGATCTTTCAAAGGATGTAACAAAAATATTAGAAAAGTCATTGGCAGAATCTGTGACAGTTTTCTGCTTAGACTAAGGGCAAGGGCAAGATGGCTGTCATAGCTGATTGTGTCAAAGGAGGGTGGAAGGAGAGTGTTTGTTCAGAGGGATCATCAGAGGCTTAGGCTAGGAAAGGGTCATCAAGACTTAAAGGAAAATGCTTTGTTACTGTATGGTAAGGGCCAAAGTCACATTAGAAAAAAGCATCATTACCCAGTTGTTGCCTGCAGTTCCCAGTTTCAGTCTAGTCTGTTCAGTGATTTAATAGGAAGATGTCACAGTTGTTGGCAAGATAAGGAGTATTAGACTAGTTTGAAGCCAGCCCTGTTTGAAACCTTTTTCTAATGTGCAGAGATAAGCCTTAAATATAAATTCTTGTAACATGACAAAGCACGTTGCAGAGAAGAGCCCCTGTTAGTGCTTATGGCTCTGCTGCAGAGCCATAGTAAGTGCATATCTTCAAGAACCAACAACTGGACCCAAATAAGCATTGAAATCTGTCATCTTGAAGGCATGCATTAGTAGTTTGAATACTTGTGGTATTTTCATTTTAGAAACTGAATTCTTGATGTAAGAGAACCAATGGAAAATGAAGATATTAGGTCAGATAAATCAAGGTTAGAAACAGAACGGTTGAAAGTGGTCTTGGGAGCATAAAGCCCTTCTAGTTCTTGTAGTTTGACAGTGTTCAGAGTACTTACTGAATGGACATTGAAAGTCTTTTGGTCTTTTAATAGAACCAAAGCCAGTGTATGCACAAGGAGGTCAGCCAGATGTGGATTTACCAGTCAGTCCATCTGATGGTCCTTTACCCAACTCAACCCATGAAGATGGAATGCTTCGGTAATGTAACTCTGAACTCTGTTCCAACTGCCTGGTCCTTGAGCAAACCCAACTTTTATCCAAAGTGATGAATAACCTGTATACACAATCTGATGTCAAGTTCAGGAGACTTTTTTCCTGAGCCTTGTTGACACTTATATTGCATAATATACCATTTTAAAGTGTCTTCATTTCTGTGGAAATAAGCACTTACAGTGATGAACAGATGAGAAGAATTTGCAGGTTTTGTCTGTCCCTGGACACTCTCACCCCTCATTCCATGTCCCCATCTCCAGGGAGAGGATGCTGTAGCATATTCTTTACTTTTCATGGTAATTGAAGAGCAGTGAATAAAGGTCACTACAGAAATGTTCAATGTCCTGACATTGAGTCTATTCAATGTCCTGAAATGAATCTACTTCAACTGGGAACCCCGTTATGGACAGAAGTGTACATGAGAGTAGATTCTAGTTTTGTTTTATCTCAAATTCATCTTGATCTCTTCAGAGCCAAAATAGATCTGTATGCCAGCACAACCCTTTAAAAGGAAGAACGTTTTTGGAAGAGAGTGTCAGTGTGTCACTTAAATCACTCTGAGAATGTAAGACAAACAAACCCCACCAAATTTGTAAATACAGGTGGGTTTTTTGAAGTGCTGCTAATGAGCCTGTTGTAATGCTGCAGTTGATAAGCAGTTAATGGTATGCATAGCATAATATCCGCTAATTGACTAATGGGCAGATTACTTCTTTGCATGTGTTCAGCTTCACATTTACCAGGATTTTTTATGCAGTTACACCCCTAAGCAGAATATTTTCTAAATCCCTAGGCCAAGCATGAAACTGGTGAAATTCCGAAAAGGAGACAGCGTGGGCTTGCGCCTGGCGGGCGGCAACGACGTCGGCATCTTTGTAGCTGGGGTCCTGGAAGACAGTCCTGCAGCAAAAGAGGGATTGGAGGAAGGGGACCAGATTCTCAGGGTATGTTAAAACCAGTGACAGTACAAACCATCTGTTGTACCAAAGTAGGTTTTCTTTCTGTGGAATTGAATAGATTGCCTTAGTAGTTCACACAGTTTTTCTGTATGTACTTAGGAGATTACTTAATTGTAGTAATGTCTCCTCTTACTAACCTTCCTATGGTACAGTAAGGTTTTTACATCAAATTTTGTAGACTAACTCAGTTGATAAAGTTGTTTGATTTCATTAACTGCTGGGTGACTAAACTGTCAGTAGGGGGCTACTGATGTTTTTAGTGCTTCATAAAACTGAGTATAAAATGAACAGCTACCTACTATCCTAGAAGCTGTGCTTTTATTGAGATACAGTGGAACTGTTTAGAGGTACAAGAGGCATCTTGAGGTACATGCACTTGGTGTGTATGTTTGAAATTGAGTAAGAAAAAATTGTAGCAGATTTCCTATTGTATAGCTCAATCTCTGTAATAATGTTATATGCTAAATCAAACTGATTACTCCATTGATACCAGGTAAATAATGTAGACTTCACAAATATCATCAGAGAAGAAGCTGTCCTTTTTTTGCTTGATCTTCCTAAAGGCGAAGAAGTCACGATTTTGGCACAGAAGAAAAAGGATGGTAAATATTTGTATATTGGAAATAATGTAGTAAACTGCTTGGAATAGAATTGAGAAGTCTAGTGAATAATGACTGAATGGTGTCTTTCAGGAAATCGGCACCTTAGACTATTAAGTTCTTTTGTCTTTGGGATAGATTACTGCTACAGATGGACTAGAGATTGATATGATAACAGTATACACACTCCACCCCCCTGAACAACCAAACAAAACCCCAAACAAACAACAAAACCTCATCAAAACTAACCCTAACATCTAAGTACAGTATTGGCATTACACTTGGGAGAAGCAGAAGAGTCTGTTGTAGTTATGCCATTGAAAATGAATGGTTACACTGATGTGTGTGCACACAGACTTTTTCCCTGGTAAGATTAATTCCTTCCAGGGCGACTGAATTAACTAAATTCAACTTTCGTAGTCAAAAATTTCATGCATATTAGTAGAGTTTTCTATAAATAGTTATGCTGCTTAAAGTAGAGCAGCTCTGAGATATCAAGGCTTCTTGAAGTAATACTGTATATTTAGAACAAGGGGAACTAAGGTGAGGCATTGCTTTGAGTAATTCTTATGACCATTAGAACATCACTTGAACTTAAGTCACATTTGATATTTTTGGATTTCTTTTTTCAGTTTATCGTCGCATTGTTGAGTCTGACGTAGGGGATTCTTTCTATATCAGAACTCATTTTGAATACGAGAAGGAATCTCCTTATGGACTAAGTTTCAACAAAGGCGAAGTGTTCCGGGTGGTGGACACTCTGTACAATGGCAAACTGGGGTCGTGGCTGGCTATTCGAATTGGCAAGAACCACAAGGAAGTGGAAAGAGGGATCATACCCAACAAAAACAGGTATGGTCTCACAATACTGAAGTTGCTGATTTGAAGCTACAATTGTAAATTCTATATCCATGTAATGAAGGATTGGAGCTGTCTGCAGGACATAAATTTATGCAACTGGTTCAGTCAGAAAAACTGTCAAAAGTGTTAAAATAAGTTGAAGTAGAATATCTGATCTGTGGCTTTGCTTTTGACCCTGCGCAGTCCACAAATAAACTTTCTTTTCAATACAAGAGAGAAGGAAATAGTAAGTTTTAGAAATGTGATATCAGGCACAGTAGTTGTCTTGTACTTGCTAATACTGAACAAAAAAAGCTTGGTTCTGCTGGTGATGGTGGGTTTTTTTCCAAGTATAAACTTGCTAGTCCAGCATTACTTCAGAAGCTGACTTCCTTTATAACTGGGATTTGTTGTCATCTTAGAGCTGAGCAGCTGGCCAGTGTACAGTACACACTTCCCAAGACAGCAGGAGGAGATCGAGCAGATTTTTGGAGATTCCGAGGTTTGCGTAGCTCCAAAAGAAATCTCCGAAAAAGCAGAGAAGATCTTTCTGCCCAACCTGTTCAGACCAAGTTTCCTGCCTACGAAAGGGTTGTTCTTCGGGAAGGTATGGCTTTGCTCTTATTGTTGCACATGACAGGTTTGTGTGGTTTGATTTGCAATAGCCAATGCATTGAAGAGTATCTTGCATCTGTTTTAAGCAATCAGTATATCTTGAATTTTTTTTCCTTCTATTCTAGCTGGGTTTCTCAGACCTGTAACCATTTTTGGTCCAATTGCTGATGTTGCACGGGAGAAACTTGCTAGAGAAGAACCAGATATCTTTCAAATTGCAAGTAAGTGTGAGATGAAATTTTTCTGCAGTTAGTCACCTTCCTTTGGCTGGATTGTTTCTACATTATTGCTTTAGTTAACATGTTTAACAAGACATTAGCAATAGAAAGAAACAGACTAAATGTAATCCACTGTATAGTTGCTGATAAATTCTCTGAAGATAAATATTAGTATTTATAGCCTTCTCAAATTTCATTTTTTGTACCTTATCCTAAGTGCTTTTATAAAGATGTGATTATTTTTTTTGTGTGGATAGATTTTCATGTATTATTTGGAATCAGAAGTGTCTTCAGTCTGAGTTGACAAATTGAGCTATGAAATGATTTGTTTTATCTTAATGAGGGAATGTAGAATATGTTGTGAACTTACAATAGACTTTTACTGTGTCTTCTTTACCAGAAAGTGAACCAAGGGATGCTGGTACTGACCAACGTAGTTCTGGCATTATTCGTCTTCACACTATAAAACAGATAATTGATAGAGTAAGTCTTATATTGGCACTCTACTTTGAACACCAGAAGAGTAAAACTTGTATTATGGAGTAAAGTGTTGGGTGTTTTAAATGTAGAATAATAACTGAGTGTGTTTTCTTTAACTTTCTCATCTTTCTGTTGGTTAATGAAAAAATCCACCGCCCCTTTCCTTCTCCATGTTAATAACTGCAGCCTAGATGTACTTCTAGGCTTTGTTCCAGAGAGTGTTGTCCTCTCTCCATTAAGGCTGTTTTAAGCTGTTTCCTCTTTCACTTGAAGCCATGGTGTGACATTACAGCTAGAGATGGTTTCTTTATGGAGTTAATAGTCTTCCCCCACCCCAATGTACAAATTGGTCACTTGACATAATTTTTTATGTCCCTTATGTCCATGTCCCTTCCTTAATATGCTTAAAACTTCTAAGATCAGTTCATGATGGGAGGCTCACCTTTTCATTTCCTTGCTTAAAAACAAAGTGGAAGCTTTTCAGGTGCTTAAGTAGGAGGGGGTAAAAAGGCTATTGTATCAGTTAAAGTGGGTGTACTTCATGCTGTGTGCTTGATTGCACTGAATGAAAGCTGGCCAAGTGTTGCATTTAGAATGATTTTTTTTTTTTTAAGGATGATGGAAGTGTATAATGAGACTAGGTCTTAGGTTTCAATATTTGCTTTTTTTTTATTCACAGGATAGTAATAGGAAACTGCTCATTTTTAGTTCAATTCCTGTTTGCTTTGAGGAGATTTTTTAAAATAGGAATTTAAATATTAAAATCTTAGTAACACAGTCAGTCCTACATTTCAAAATGTATATGTCTGTGTCGGCTGGTATTGGAATTGGTTTGGTTTCATGTATTCTGTTATTCAAGTGGAAAAAAGATTTAAATCAATACGTTGAAACAATGAATTCTGTAAGGGTAATACAAAAGAAATTTGTGGAGTATATTTAAAAAACTTTACATGTAGCATGTAAATGATTCCCTTCCTTGCCTCTGTCCTTTTTCTCACAACAGGACAAACATGCTTTATTAGATGTCACTCCTAATGCAGTGGACCGTCTGAACTATGCCCAGTGGTATCCTATTGTAGTGTTCCTAAATCCTGATTCTAAGCAGGGAGTAAAGACTATGAGAATGAGGTTGTGCCCAGAATCACGAAAAAGTGCCAGGAAGCTCTATGAGAGAGCTCACAAGCTCCGCAAAAATAACCACCATCTCTTCACAAGTAAGTCATTAGATACACTGCATTAGCATTTCTGAGAGGGAAGGGGGGGTAAAATGAGAGAAGCTTCTTCCTCCAGAATTTTCTCCAAATGGACTAAGAGACTGACTTGCTCAGCCTTCCCCGTTAAATAACCAATAGTTAATTGGTGTGTGCATCATTTGCACATGACTGCACAAATGTAAAGCAATTTGAAACATCAAAATGGCATTTCTAATAGGTCTGGGGGCTTTGCAGGATCATCAGCCAAAATAAAAATTTGAATAAATAGGAAAATTATGTAACTTTATTCTTTAATCTGGCTAAACTGAAGCCTCACTGTATTCTAAGCTACTGTTAACTCAGTATTTCCTGTGGCATAAAACATCCCAAACCACATCAGGCCTTAAGGTTACTTTGGATACAGATATTAATGTTTAAATCTTGTAGTTTTAACCTACCAGTTTATATTGACTTATGGTACAGATCTTTCTCACAGTTCTGCAGAAATCATAAGTCAAACTAATCTTCTGTACTTCTAGCTACCATTAACTTGAACTCAATGAATGAAGGATGGTACGGAGCTCTCAAGGAAGCAATTCAGCAACAACAGAACCAACTAGTGTGGGTTTCAGAAGGAAAGGTAAGAAATTATATGTTTGGGTAGAAATGGCAACACTGTGTTCATGAGAGGTTTTTCTGGTTTTCTCATTGTAACTGGTGTTACAGTTAGGGGCAAGTGTTTGTGAAATGAACTCTGTCTTTCTTCTTTCCTCCTCATTTTAACTATCATTTGAAGATCTAAAGCAGCAATGCCTCATGGCTCTGTGAGCTGCTCAAAACTAATTTGTCACTAGTTTAGTGCAGTTACCCTGTTAAAGAGAGCTGTACAGTTGTCCTTACGGATGTAGCAGTATAGTAAAGGGAGCATTTGCTCATTGCCACTAGTAACTGGAAGATATATTAACTCTTTTAAGACATTGTGGGGATTGGATGGTTTTTGTCAGAGAACTTCTGGGTGTTTTGCTACGTGGGTACTTGGGGCTGGGATTGCCTGATGTTGAATGATTTTTTTTATAAATAGAAAAGCAAACGGCATATTTGTGTTCTTTCTGATCTTTCTGAGAATTGTGTTCTCTCAGTTGTGAGAACACAGATGCAAAATCACAAGTTACTGTTCTGTGTTCCCCACCAAAACTCCACTTACCTTCTCCAGCTACATGTTACACTATGCACTTATATCCATTCTCCTGAAGAGCTATTATCAAGTGAAGTGCCAACTGTTTGCTTACTTGTAGCAAATGATGCATTGGCTATTGTTACATATTTCTTAATTGGATCTTGGTTCCTTTCAGCTCCTTATATCTACCTTCAAAGTAATGATTCTGGTATCATAATATCCCTTTAAAGAGCCCCTTAGTAAAATGATTCTAAGAGCTAGGCTGCAGAAAAGACTTTCAGGTCTAAGCTTAACATCTTCAGTGAGTGAAACCTCCCCTGATTTTTCCTCCTCCTGTGATACTCAGAACTGTTGAATCTTCCATACTGTTGCTGTGCTGCTGGATTTGGAGTATAACTAACTTTTTCATGACCAGCCTCTGTGTTGGCCTGAATTGCAATATAGATGCATTCCATTTGTTTAGTTCTTAATTATTCACAAAAAAATTTCCAAGTCTTACATTGGAAGAAAAAGGGTATTTCAATAAATGAAAAGTATTTGAATAAATATATACTTCAATTTCGACACAGGCAGATGGTGCTACAAGTGATGACCTTGATTTACACGATGACCGCCTTTCTTACCTCTCCGCTCCTGGCAGTGAGTATTCCATGTACAGCACAGACAGCAGACACACGTCTGACTATGAAGACACAGACACAGAAGGAGGTGCTTACACTGATCAAGAACTGGATGAGACTCTGAATGATGAGGTTGGGACTCCTCCTGAATCTGCTATTACGCGTTCTTCCGAACCTGTTAGAGAGGATTCCTCTGGAATGCATCATGAAACTCAGACTTACCCTACTTATGCATCTCAAGCTCAGCCACAGCCAAATCTCAGAATAGATTCTTCAGGATTTAAAACAACTACTTCTCAGCCGGTAAGACAGCAATTTTATACACTGACTGTTATATACTTACTTCAGGTTACAAGTTCTCTTGATCAAGAAATCTCCATTTATATTCTGCTTATCAGTGTTGTGATACAACATCTCTCAACAACAACTACAATATGTTACAATGAATTGGAGAATCAGCTTGCCCCACCTGTTTTAGTGACTCATTCTAACAGGAGGGGGATTGAAGTACTGTTGTACTTTGATTAAATGTTTTGCTTTTTTTAATCTCCAACCTAATGAATTTCTGGAAGTCCTAGTGCATGATACTTTCAGTACATTTCAATTCTACATCTAGCTGCATTGGTCAAAGCATCACTTAGATTATTTTAATATAAATCAAAAAGTCATACGTTGATTCAATAGCAGTATATTTAAAATATTTTAAACACTTCACAGAAAGCAGAAGCCTCACCTGCAGTCCCTTACCTTTCCCCGTCGCCTGAATCAAACCCTGCAACCTCATCAACCTCTGCAGTAAATGCTAATGTAAACCTAACTAATGTCAGACTGGAGGAGCCTACTGCTGCTCCTTACAACTCTTACCAACCACAAGCGGGCCCCTTAAGAACATCGAGTACTGAGGGAGCTCATGTAGTACTAAGAGACCAAGAGCCATCATCCTTATCGCCGCATATAGACCCACCAAAGGTACCTGTGCCACCTTGTTGCGCTGATTTCCTGCTGTACATCGAGCTAGCACATGAGCTTTGTTTTGCCCTTATTTGAAGAATTCCTTTTGATTTTTTTTTCCTCTAAGAGATCATGCAGGTTACAACACACAGTGCATCCAAACTGCTAATCATCATCTAATGTTTTGTGTGCATGGCTTCAAACTCTATCCTTTTCACTTCTTGAAAAGATGACCTTTTAAAAAAAAGGCTACCTTCTGTGTTTTGATTTTTACTTTATTTGTGAATTTCTTAGCTTGTCAATGTTCTGCTGTTAAGAAGGCCTCAAGAAAAATCCTATTTCCTTAAAGTGACACTAGTTTTTTGTATACTTGAAATCATGCAAAATCATTGATCATGAAGTTGAGTCCAGTTTGTTGGGTGACTTTATATACTTCTCTCAGCAATGCTAGAATTATCATCATCTATTTGCATACTTCCACTCTTTCTGCATCCTGCAAAAAAGCGTTCCCCCGGAACACAAAACTCCAAAGATAAGTCTATTACCTTTTGCCTTTCCCTTTTAATCTACTTACACGTTTTTGCATAAAAATAGGACTGAAAAGAATCTCTTAAATCTCAAAGTTCAGCTTCCTGTGGTTGCAAACAACTGCATCAAATTTTTCTGCTTTTTAAACAAAATTAAAGCCAATATTTACAACTTAGGTTTGTTTCAAATTCTTCCTTTCAAATGCAGCTGCAGTTACTCTTCATTTTAACTGAGAAGTGCGTCTCTTTAACAGGTATACCGGAAAGATCCATATATTAATGAAGAAGCATCCAGGCAAAGCTATGTCTTGAAGCAGCCAGCAATTAATCACCCAGTACAGAGACAGGAAAGAGACCCGAATCTGATCTATGAATCCCAGGCTCAGTATGCAGAAAAGCAGCCGAGTAGGGACTATGAACAGTCAACATACAGGTATGATTCTACAAACTATGTAGATCAATATTCTCGTGGTTATGACCCTCGCCTACATTACGATGACCGTGTGCCTCCCTATGAGGAGCACTGGGCATATTATGAGGAAAAACAGCCCTATAACCAAACAAGAACAGCTTATGAAAACCAGCCTCCTCGGGATCTTGATTCCAGACAAAATCTAGAAGAGAGCACAGACCGCAGCTATTACCCAGCACAACCTCGGTTTGAGGAGCCCCCTCCCATGAGCTATGATGGCAGACCTCGCTATGAGCACGCCCCCAAGAACTTCAGCTTGCCACAAGTGCGATACGAGGATCAGCATCCCGGCGGGTATGACACGCATGGCAGATACAAACAAGAAGCTCAGCCATACCAGTCAGCCATATCTCGATCTCCTGAGCCCAAGCAGTACTTTGATCCACATATAAGGGGCTATGAGCAAGGTCCTCCTCAAGCTTACAATGCTAAAGCTGGACAGTATGAGCCTTCTCATAGCACTTCAGGTGTTTCTCTTCCTCCTCCCTCTTCATCACAAACCAAACCAGAAGTTTTGCCTTCTAACAGTAAACCACTGCCTACACCACCATCTCTAGCAGAAGAAGAAGAAGATCCAGCCATGAAACCACAGTCTGTGCGAAGTAGGGTTAAGATATTTGAGAGGAGAAGATCCCCATCTTTGGAAAAAATGAAGGACCCGAGTGACTCATCAACTATCAAGGTGAGTCATTTAAGTTTTTGAATTCCTGCTTTTTTGCTAATGAGACTCTATTGCAACAAGTAAATACTGTCTTGGAAACAAAGTTTTACTGCGTGTGAAATAGCCTCTTAACAACCTAACTGTGATATGTTTTAAAAGCAGAAGCTGAGCACTTTTGTGAAAACGTTGATGGGGATCTCGCCATGCTGGAAACTCCTCCAGTTCGTCTTTTGCTAGTATTTCATTGTCTTTTCTTGTGAGAGGAGGGAAGGCAGTTTTAGTTTTCTTAATAATGCAGTGCTTTGTCTTTATAAATGTTTGAATATAAGAGAATATGCTATTCTTTCCCTTACAGCCTCCAGAACTAGCACCTAAGCCTGCACTCACAAGTGTGAGTGGTCCAAAAACAACTTCTCAAAGCCAGTATGAGCATGAGAAGACAACTTACAGGTAAAGGCACAACTGATTAAATTTAGTTTTCAATATGGATTTAGAGTATTCTGAAACATATTTTACTGATTCAATTTGTGAAGTTTAGAGGGGAGCTGAAGTGTGTCAGCGTAATTACTGTGTCAGTAGTAAAGAGAGGCATCAAGTCAGTTCTCATGGCCATAATTGCTGGGAAGGACAATGTTTTTTCAATGTTTTTGAGGAAGAAACTTGAGTATCTGTCTTTGTTTATTTGAGATAATTAGATAAAACAAAAGGGAAAAGGTAAGGGAAAAGGGAAACAAGGATTTTCTTTCTTTATGTATGTTACAGCTATCTAATTTCCTTGTAAAACAGGTAAAAAACCAAGGTGTTCAATGACAAGAATTACATGTTTCTTGCTTTGTTACCCACTAAGTTATAAAGTAGAACTGCAATTCAGGTACTTGTGCTTGTTCAACTGGGCCAGGTAACTGTATGTTGTTCTTGCTGGTCAGGGCCCCAGAACCACAGAGACCTCAGGTGAAGCCCCCCGAAGACATTGTGCGCTCCAATCACTACGACCCCGAGGAGGACGAGGAGTACTATCGCAAGCAGCTCTCCTACTTCGATCGCAGGAGTTTCGAAAACAAGCCATCTGCGCAGGTTCCTGCCAGCCACCATCCTGAGCCCACTAAACCCATCCACTCACAGAACCAGCTGAACTTCAGCAATTATTCTAAGTAAGTTGGGGTTGGTTTGGGGTTTTTTAATTTGAAAAAGGAGAGAGGCATGTAAGGATAAAATAGAACTGCCCGTGTCAATAGAATTTAGGGATTTGTGGTGTTGAATTGAAATTTTGTATTCATTAAGTCAGTTTTTCTGTTTAGGTGTAGCTTTAGTTGAGAAATGTGTAACTGTACAACTTTTCATTTTAGTAATTGAATAATTTTTCTAAGTTTCAGGACCTTCATTGTGTTACTTTTTCTTACCACTTACTAACATACAGTCATAGAATTATTTAGGTTTGAAAAGACCACCGAGATCCAGTCCAGCCATTAACCCAGCACTTAAACCGTGGCCCCAAGATCAACATATCTTTTCACCTCCAGGAATGGCGACTCCATCACTTTCCTAAGCAGGCTGTGAAGGACTTTTTCCTAATATCCAACCTAAATATCTCCTGGAACACCTTGAGGCTGCTTTCTCTCATGCTGTGGTTTGTTGCCTGGGAGAAGAGTCTGACCCTCACCTGGATACAACATCCTTTTAGGGAATTGTAAAGAGCAGTAAGGCCCCCCTGAGCCTCCTTTTTTCCAGGCTAAACACCCCCAGCTCCCTCAACTTCTCATCACACTTGTGCTCCAGACCCTTCACCAGCTGTGTTGGCCTTTTCTGGACTTGATCCAGCATTTCAATGTCCTTCTTGTGAGGGGCCCAGAACTGAACACAGGGTTTGAGGTGCGGCCTCAACAGTGCCCAGTACAGGGGAGTGGTCACTGCCCTTGTCCTGCTGCCACACTATTGCTGATCCAGCCCAGGTGCCATTGGCCTTCTTGCCCACCTGGGCACACACTGGCTCATGTTCAGCTGCTGTCAAACAGACTCCCGGGTCCTTTTCCAGCTTTCCAGCCACTCTTTCCTCAGCCTGCAGAGGGTTGTTGTGACCCAAGGACAGGCCCCAGCACTTGGCCTTGTTGAACCTCATACAATTGTCCTATGCCCATGGATCCAGCCTGTCCAAAACCCTCTGCAGAGCCCTCCTGCCCTCCAGCAGATCAACACTCACACTTCAATTGGAGTCATCTGCAAACTTACTGAGAGGGTGCAGTCCCCTCATCCAGATCACTGTTCTGTTAATGATCATAAACGCGGATTAACAAAGTATTTCCGTAGTCTAATATGTGGTGCTTAAACATCTTTCAAAGCAAAGGGTTTGATTTATTCCAGGTTTGCATGCCTTTCTTCTGCAGACAGGGTTGTACACATTAGCTGTGTTTCACATTAGGAAACCGAGCCTTTAGGAAATATTGCTGATGCAAGAATTTAATCTGTTGATGGAAACATCTGTTTCCTGTATTGTTTTGCTTCCTTGATTTGGAACATTTTGATACAGAAATTGTATCAAAAAAAGCTTGTGCACAGATTTAGCCCAGGTAAAGAGCTGGCTGTTTTGGAGGACACTTACACAAACTTTGAATACTTTCCACAGTTACCTAAATTTGTTTTGACTCAAAACTGTGGAAAGGTATTGTAGCTGTTATTGTGAAAAGCTATCTGGACTTGCTGCGTGCAGTCTGAAAATTGGGCTTTTTTCAAGGCTTTTGTTTTATTCCTGCTTGAAACATGGACTATTCAGGTGACACTGAAAATACAGCCTTAATGTAAATGAGATCTTTAGAGTTAAACAATAAACTAGCTAGCTGAAGTTTTATGATGTTAAGTGAATGTGCAAGGTGTCTGTATTCCAATGCTTGTCTTAAAGGATTTGACCCAGGAATCTGATTTAAGTATTGTCCGTGATCTGCCCATGTCTGTCTTATGAACTGAGAATATTGAAATATTTTGAAAAGCATGATAGGTTATAAAGATTTCACTTTTTCTTTTCTAATTAAGTCTACATTGGATGACTATTTCTTATTTTGCCTTTTTTATATGCTAAGGAACAAATGCATATAGTAATCTGTAAGATTCTCAGTCGAGGATGTTTCTTATCCTTTCTTTTCACTTGCCCAGTCTTCTGCTGGAATGGTGAAAGTTATAGCTGCCCTGCTCTCTGAGCATCCTAGGCACAGACCTAAGAAGACTCTTGACTGGCCTCATTGCAGTAATTGTGACAATTCCACTCTCACATACAAACCCCAATGCTGCCCATAGATATCCCTTTTGCTCTGCAGGCATGAATGATGTTTCTATTGTAAATGCAAGTCATGCTTTGGGGGAAATGTTACGAGCTTTCATCATGTAATTGTAAGGATTGTGAAACTCTTCAATAGAGAGTGTTGTAAGCTTTCATTGTGTACTTGTTATTCTGCAGTATTGTCACTCGTGCTGAAAAGCACAAGAGAGATACAGAACTACTGAATTTTTGCTGCAGAGCAGCTAGTGGCTGGCAGAGATTGTTCCATACTTCCACCTTCCACTTCTGTCTGCTGTGACACTTCCATTCTGTCTGTTCAGTTCTGGTTTTGTTTTGGCTGTGAGTTAGGGTATAACTTCAGGGTTTGTACGTATGGGAAGGGGACATCTTAGTGCTACAGAGGAGTAAGGTAATATGTTTTTAAGGATGCTAATTTCATATATTGAGGGGACAAAGGTGTTGTGTTTTTGGTTTTTGAAAGAATGTAGCCCTTGATAGGAAGGGACAGACATGGGAAGGAAAATTTACCCAGAGCAGTCCAGTGCAAATAGACAAATACTAAAATATTAATGTAAGTGGAAAGAGAGAAACAAGAACACTGCTCAGTTGGACAGTACTGCCTCTAGTATACTGCAGTGTCCTTGTGTGGAAACACAAACCAACTGCTGCCTGGAGAAAGCATTCATATTTAGGACTCTCCTTTCAGCAGCTTCTACATTGTACCCTGCAACTTGCTCATTATTCATCTTTTTTTCTCAGTGAATTTCTGTGGTAATTGCTATTCTGTGAATAAACTCTTCTAAAAATAAACAGGACTAAATTTGGATTATACAGGAACTGTTGATTATGCAATCTCTTGCTCCTGAATAGTCTGTATAATGTATTCTGGGTACAGAGGACAAATTTTATTTATTCATGAGCAATAACTACAACTTTTTTAGTCTTAAATATTAATGTGAAACGTTAAATTATGTAAAGTTCTTTGCCACTGAGTAAGAATGGTGACAGTATGTATTTTTCCCATTACATTTTTCCTCTTTTAATTTGTTGGGAGTTTATTTGAATAATTTAGGAAACTTATACTGTTGCTAAAGCTGCTTTTTAGGGGTAGTGCCATATCTGCATGTTACAGTTGTCAGGAACTGTAGAATAAGGGATAGTTTCTTTTGATGTGAGAAAATAGTAGAACTTGTGAATGGACACGTGTCAGTGGATCTAGTTGAAGCAATCTGAGTAGTGGGTTTGTTCCTTCTTGGTTCAGTGTAGTTACCTGCTTTAGCTTGCATAATTTATCAGACTTGTGTGTTGAGTAGGGTTGAGTACTCAGGTGGGAGCAGTTCCAGCCTCAGCTGAGGAGGCAGAAGGGAACAGCAATCCAGACTCTTGACTCTGGTGTCTGTTAGAGGTGCAGCATCAGCAGTGCAGTTGTTATTGCACCTACAGGCTTATGACCTGTTGCCCGCTGGTTCATTCTAGTGGTTCATTTCTCCTTCCTTTCAAATTAAAGGAGCTGTTTTGTAACAAAGATGAGGTGGGAAACGGCTTAGAAAACAGTCTGTCAGTGATTGGGGGAACTGCAGTTATGCACATCCAAGTTGTAAGTGAGGTCACTGTTTTGGGTCACTTTGGCTGTGGACAGGTTTGTGCTGGTTGTGGTTGTGTTGTCACACCTCTCTCCTTTTCTCCCTTCATCAAAATGTATTACTCTCCCACATTTTTTTATTCTGTGGAAAGCTGGCAAGCAGTCCTGGTGAGATGTGAACTGTTTGGGTTTTTTATCTATGGGCTTTTGCAAGGCTGCCATGCCATGGTTCCTATCTCCCTCTGGGAAGCAATGATTTCAGGGGGGCAGTTTGCTGAGAAAGCAGCTACTACTCACCTGGAGTAAAGGAAAGAGTAATTACTTATATTATTGGATGAGTGGCTTTAGATAAAGTGAGTGGGAATGGCATGTTTACAGTAGATCTAAAATGATCTCTTTTTTGCAATGCTGATTTCATCCAAAGCTGTTTAGCTCACTGATCATCACATTCATGTGGTGATCAAGCAGACTTTCGAAAGTTGATCAGCAATTATCTAAGATTTATAACATACTCCTCTGAAGCAGTAAGATGGTTGGGATCTGAAATTGTTGCCTGTTACATATTTATGAGCATACAGAAATCGAAGGAATGAGGGAAAATGTAAAATGTATTTTCTTGCAATATGTAAGCAAGGTAAGTGTTAAAAATCAAAGAAAGGTATCAGTATTCTTAGTTTTCTGTCTCTCCTAGTATTCACAAACAGTTGTTGTAAGATGTCCTTTTAGGTAATGCTGAACACAAGCAGAAGCATTTTATGCTGTAGGCTCTGCTGTTGGGAGAGCTGATAGTGCTGAATGTACCCTCAGAACATGATCTGATGTGCAAAACAAAACCATCATCATTCTGTGAATGTTATGACTGAAGAAGCTGTTGCAATTTGGACTCTAAGTAAGAGACTGAAAGAAAAGAATATAAATCCCATTTTCAAACAATGCGTTGAATAACTTGGTTTATACAGATTGTAACAAATGGTTTAGTGTAGTCTTATTCTTAATTTTTATATTTGTCAATATAAGATCTTGACTAGCTCCTAATTCACTGACCGAATCTCATATTAAATGTAGCATGTGGTCATTGTACTTACGCATACAATGGTAAAGGTCTGATCAGAAACTTCTCTGTCTTTGTTTCAACAACCTTGTCATATGACAGCTGCTAGGACTAACATAGAGTGTGAAGAAATAATTTGCTCAAGATAGAATGACTGTTTTCTTTCATTCTTCTATTGCTGTTTGCTTTGCCATCACCTAGATTTCTTGGCTCTTACACTAGCTATGACTACTTGAAAAGGAACATCAAGTGGTAAGAATGTTGTTGATGTGAGGATGTTTTCAGGTGTCCTCTCACTGTTACATTTCATCACAGGCATTATGTGCAATTAAAATTTTGAACATCAAATTCTGGAAGTAAGTGCAATAATTATGTTGCAGTACAAAATTTACAGGTATTTGTGAAATCAGTAATTTCCTGAAATAAACTTTTGGATAAATATTCTAGCATAAGAAAACTGTTTTGAAAATAAGATTTTAAATTATCTACACTATGCACATAAAGCTAGTGAAGCTTAAGCTGATTACATTTCTAATTAAGATGGCATTGTTCAAATACTAGGTGTATTTAGAAAAGTTTTGCTAGAACCCATTGTCCTTTTGGCTAATTATACTTCTCAAAAACTATCTACCCACCCCGAAAAGTAAGGGGGTTTATATTCTTTATTGAAGACCTATTAAATTAGAGAACACTTTTTCATTGAAATTACTCCAAATGAAGTTGAAAAATTAAGATCTTGTAGGCAATTATGCAAATACACCTGAAATGTCATCTGCCTTTTGTTTGCCTTGGTTTGTGTTACTAATCTTCTAAAGGTCAGTGTTGTCTTACTCTCTTGTGCTTATCAATAAATGTTTTATACTTGAGAGGGTATTCCAGAAAATAATGTTCTAATGTTTATAGGAAGAGATGGAAATCAAATTATTATAGAAGAAAAAAATAGCAGTGACTGCAGGAACTAGGAAGAAATCAAACAATCAGGTGTTTGTTTTTGAATTTTATTTCAACAGGGGGAAACC
>VYZS01105959.1:0-16122 GCA_013400695.1 Neodrepanis coruscans | reverse complement strand
GTCCAAAAACCTTAATTTGAGACCCTTAGTTGAGGCAGCAGCACCAAATGCCTCATTCTGCTTTCAGAGGAGGAGACATGAAGGTGCACAGGACAAGGCAAGGTGCTCCTCAGGTGACCTTGAAAGCGAGAAGGTTCCACCTCCCAAGTGAAATAAGATTGTTTAAAGACACTGAACTTAAGAGTGAACATATACAGGACATGAAGAAAAGGCTCAAATTAAGCTTATATCTCGCTGCCCTTATTATTGCCTGACTCCATTCCTACCCAGATTTAGAGCAATGGGAACAAGCTTCAGCCATGGGCATTTTCATGCTCTTTGTTTTATTACTACTACACACCAGGACATGTAACCAGAGGCACTGGACACAGAGAAATTGCTGTGGGCTTGGGTTTGGGTCTTACCATATACAGCTTTCACTGATTTATACAATGGAGTTCCTTCAGACACAAAGTACTTCCAGTATTATTTCTTATTTTCCTTTTTATATTGAGATAAAGCTTCATTTTTGTGGATATCAGACCTGTGCTATTAAAAGCCAAAGGAATTTTGGGGAACCCACACAAGTTCTCGAAACACTGAGTGTCTAAACCACAGCACCACGTGGGGAATGGCCTGAAATAAGGGTCAGTCAGCTGCTGGTACAAAAATCCATCCTCAGCCTTAGTACTGTGGGCAGAGCTGGTACTCCAAGGTAAGCCCAAAGCCAAATTATAGCAGAAAAAAAAGCTTTAATTAAAAAAAAAAGAGCATGCAACAGCTCATTATAGGTCAGTCACTCTGTTAATTGGGTTTTACAATAGGAAACTGAATTATTTTCATCTTTGAACAACTTTATCTTGGACAAAGAAAAGGAGAGATCACAGACCCACAAAGTGAATCTTCAAGGGAGTTTGTTTTCTCTCCCTTCCTGCCAGAAAGGAGGAGACAGAAACCTGGGGGAATTTCCCTGACCCACTGCCAGGAACATTATATACTCACCTATTACAATATAAACTTATCCTCCTTATGAAGTCATAATTATATCCCAATTATTCATGAATCCAGACATGAACTTTTCATTCCAGGAATTAATAAACATATTAAGGATTTTCAGTACACACGGGACTTGAAATAATACCCAAAAACTCCAAGGGGAATTTTCCTGTGAAACCCAAGGTGCTGCAAGGTGAAACAGCCCTGACACCTTACACCTCTCCAGCCTTGTGATCTGCTGAAGAACAAATCTCAGCTACAACATCACCACAGAAAGGTCTGGGTTGGAAGGGACCTCAAAGACCCTCCTGCCTCACCCCCTACCACGGGCAGACAAGGGTACCCCTACCTTTCCAGCAGACAATGGTAACCAAAACCCCCAAGGTCACCTCACACAGATGGAAAGCACACACTGTGCCTGCTCATTAGCCTGCACTCAGCTCAGCTAATTCTGCAAACCCAACTCTCCAGGCAGAAATGCATTTCCCATGGCTGTGTTTACCTTGACACCTCCAGTATTTATGCTCTCAGATGAGTGAATGTTCTCTGAGCACCAGGGGCTGGAAGCTGTGGGGAGCTTCAGCCAAATCCCTCCCAGCCCCTAACAGAGCACCCCTTGTAGGCTCCTGCTGACACTGCTGCAGATGTGCCAGCAACACTCGGGGATTTTGTCTCCTCACTTCCTTCCAGGATGTCTCTCTCAGTTTCCATTTCCTCCACCTCCTTTCTCTTCCCCTTTGTCCGGGCACCTTCCCCTCCTGCAGCTGAAGTGGTGCATTGAAACCCAAGCTGCTGCTGCTGGCACAGCTCCCCTTCAGCTGCTCCTGGTGCTCAATTATTGCTTGTTTGGAAGCTGATCCATCCCTGAACAGCCCAGGAAAGCAAGGACAGCACTCAGGAAACCCTGCAGGTGCCCAGGTAAGGAGGGGGAAAGGAGGAAGGAGCCCAAGAGTGGGATGGTGCCTGCAGACAGGCTGGGTCTGCAGGGATTTCAGCACCATGAGCAGAGACTAAACAGGGTAATGGCTTCCCATTAATGCAGGGGCAGGGTTACATGGGATACTGGGAGGGAATTCTTCCCTGTGAGGGTGGGGAGGCCCTGGCACAGGGTCCCCAGAGAAGCTGTGGCTGCCCCATCCCTGGGAGTGTCCAAGGCCAGGTTGGAGCCACCTGGGACAGTGGGAGGTGTCCCTGCCCAGGGCAGGGGGTGGCACTGGATGAGGTTTGAGGTTCCTTCCAACCCAAACCCACCTGTGATTCTGTGAAATTCCCATGTCATCTTCTGCAAGAGAAGGAGGTAACACAGCACACACACAGAATCCCACTCAGAAATCTGGGAACTCGGTGGTGCTGAACTGGAACTCACCAAGCTGTGTCTTACACAGCAAAATGTGGAAGCAGCAGGGAATGCAGAAGACTGGGACACAAGGATGTGTGTCAGTGTGTGTGCACATCTGCTTGGCATTTTAACAATTCAATGATTCAAACTCAGAAGAGAACTTGATTGCAACCTGCAATTTTGTCACCAGGGGAAGCACCTTGATTGGACATTCAACAGAAATTAACTGTATATCCTTACTTATACAGTTGCAATCCCAAATATTTTCTACCCAGGCTCTTCCATGCACTGTAAATGAAAACCCCCACATTTCCTGGACAGAATCTTTTCCACCGGAGGGCCATGCAGGAATTCTCCCAGCAGCAGGATGAGGAGGATCCAGGACAGACCAAAGCAAAGCCAGATCTTTTGAAGGGAGGTTTTTAAAAGCACAGAAAGCGAGGCTTTAGGCTGCCAAGGCTCTCAGAGATGCTCACCTGAGCCTCCGGAGGGCCTCCTTCATCTCTAATCAGCAGCAGGTAGCTTTGTCCATCAACTACTATCTCCTTCTTGAATCTGCCACCTGTCACACAAAGCAGCTGGTTACAGACAGCAAAGGTACAAAACACAAAACAGAAAAAGGCTTCACTTGTGGAAAAAATGGTGTCCTTAAGGTCTTTTGCAAATCAGTCTACATTAAGTGAAGTTTATGTGCACACAAGTAGGAAACTTAAGAAAGGTAAGGCATGTACTTGCCTTATTTATATATACATATGTATATATTATACATACATATCTATGTAAATAACAAGGGTAACGTGGGAAAAAAGCCAACTGCTACATTAGGAACAGTAACTCCCACATCAGGTGCCCTTGGTTTCAACACACAGGGGTTAGAACACCCTGTGAATTACCTCTGTTTTACAGAAGAGTGAGAAAAGTATCTCTAAGAAAGGCAGACATGGGACAGTTGCATACAAACAATGCTGTGTATCATCAGTTTCTTGCCTGGATCAGCATTTCCTCAAGGGAAGCCCAGTTCTTACAGCACACATGGGATGTTATGGAAATGAGAGTTCTAGATTCAAACACCACAGTTAGGGGAAAATACCAGACACATGTTAGACAAGAAAGCTACAATGGTGGCACCTCTGCAGGGACATGTGAACTAACAGAGAACGTTGTGCTGCTTACTCAGGATCAATTCCAGCCAGAGTCACAGCCTTCAGCCACACTACCCCTGATCCTGCTGTGCCAGGGAGATGCAGAACACTCGGTGCTTTCAGCACCAGAGAGGCTCCCACCCCCAAAGCCAAAGCAGCTGCTCCATCACCACCTCTGTCCCCTGGCTCCCCGGACAGCAGGGTTGGAATTGCTTCCTTTGGGGCTGAAAGCATATTCTGGGCACTCTGCTGTCTCTCGTTAAAGTCACAAATCCCATTTAGAGCTGCTGGTGTGACCGAGCCTAAGCCAGGATTAGCAAACCTGGCCTAAGTACTGGGAAGGCATTTAGGCTCCTCTCCTGAAAGCAAACCCCCTCTTCCCTCCCCACCTAAATCCCCAAGGCCTCCAGCTGATCATCACCCAACCTCCCAGCTGAGCTGACCACACACATCTCTTAACAAACCTTAAACTTCTTCCTTCGTCCCTATTTTTTAACCTGGAATTATTTCCAATTTGAACCCTATTCCCCAACCACACTTACTTTAAAATTTATCATACTGCCAAAACAACACATTAAACATGTGGTAGGCAAGCAAGTCAGCACACACAGGGTAACACTGAGCTTCAAAACACAACAGTCTGCACAAAAATTGCTGCTTTAGGAGAGCACCCCATGGGCTGAGACCCACCCCCATTCCCCAGCCCAACCACGAGAGCAGCTCTCACACCAAGACCCTTCCACAGTCCAGCTCTGTGCAGTGTCTAAACACATTCTGAATTTAATAAAAGATGTAGGAACAGAAGGAGCTGTGGTTTTCTGCCTTTTTTGGTTTTTATTTGTGGCTTTGGGGTTTTCTTACATCTTTTCTTGATAAACCTACTCTATTATTATTACTCTATTAGCAGCACCAAACACGCAACAATTAAGACTCTCACGTTTCTGGCTGTTTAATGGCACAGAAGGAGCAGCAGAGCTTCACACAGATTTTCATTATCTTGCTCACAAACTGCATTTCAATTTTGCCTTCACAGATCCAGTGGCAGATAAACATGTGCCATTTGTGAACTTGAACAGAACAATCACAACCAACCCTAAGACTGGCAGGGGAAGGGAGCCTCGGCTCTCAGGAACTCCATTTCTATTAATCAGATCATTATTTCTCTATGTTGTCAATTAATTGCACATGCTTCACACTAAAGTGTTAAACAAGATGAATTGCTGACTACAGAGCCCTCCAGGGAGGCTCTTTAAAGCTGTAAGTAACAATGGCAATGCAGTGCTTGGAGAGTGCAAGTTCTGCCTAATCACCATTTCCTATTTCCTTTTCTTGAGCACTCAAAGTTCACCCAGATAATTACGAAATACCATCAACTGAGTGTGTTCCAGAGACAACTTGTGATTCCCCCACCTTCCAAGTCTCACTGCAACTCCCCAGAAGGTACAGACAAGGTGAAATAAAACACTTAAACAGAGAACTTAAAAATATTTAAGATTAAACGTGAGCACTGAGAGATTTATTCTTCATGATTTGGCTGGTGAGAGCAGCTTGGAGAAGGGCACTCTTAACAAATACAGTGTCAAGTTATCCAACACCTCTTTTCCTACATGATTCCACACTACATGAGCAGCTCATGGACCTGCCCCCTGCCTTTCCCAAAAACACTGTGTGTGGAGCTCAGTGCAACCACAAGGAGTTGTTATTTCCAGTGTTAAATTCAGGTCTTGGCACGCTGTCCCACTTCACCAGGACTGTCACACAGTCAGTTCAAACCTACTCCAGTGGCCCCTTCACCATTAAAAGCTGGATATGCTCATTAGCTGGAACAGTCACATCCCCACACTCTCCTTGATTTTCCTTTGGGTTTAAGAGTTTCATGATAAACTGTTCAAAGCTAATACCCCCCCCCAACCAGACTGTTTTTTTAAAAGAACACCCTGCACTTCCACTCTGCACTAAATATTTCAGATTTAATCTGAAGACTCAGAAACACACCAGCAAACTCGTGCTCATCCCTCAACTAGGAATTATTCTATGCAAATCTCAGCTCACAGCAGGATGCACCCCTAACAACTTCTGCTTCTACAGCACTAAGTACACCCTTACCATGGGCATATCACAAAATCAGCAGCTGCACAGGACACAGATTGAGAAAACCTCCCTCAGTATCAGGAATTTACACAAAGAGGAGCAGAACAGTGAAGAACACACAGAGCAGGCCAGGGCTGTACCCTGCAGATATCTGTGGTTGTAGGATTAAGGCAAACAATAAACCCAGTCTGCCTTTGACTTGATGTGACCCATCACCAGTTTGGGGAAGCCAAGGCAGGGCCAGGGCAGTGATTCTGGGATGGATCCTTTTGCACAGCACTACATCCCCTCTTTTTGACAAACACAGCTTGGGAGTCTGTACAGCACCACAGGGAAAGAGGAATTAGAGAGATCAGCCAGTCCAAATACTGAACTACAGCAACCTGTACATAAGTCAAAAAGTCTCCCCACGGCTACAAAACACCTCTGTGTTTTCCTAAATTACCCGTGTGTGTGATGGAGCCACGAACTGCTGCCTCAACCACTGACACCGAGAACAAAGAAAGGACCTTCTCTGTTTGAAGGAGGAGCTCAAGCCCCACAGCACCATCTCTGTGGGATGCAGCTCGCTCTGCTCTGTGGTCCCATCAGTGTTATGACACAGGCAGCTCTTTAATGAGGGCATTTCTCAGCTCCCAGATGCACCTGCCAGGGGAGGTCACAGGGAGCCAAAGGACCTGGATCGCCCCTGCCAGGCACAGCAAAGCACATTATTCCCAGTTTTCCAGGGCTACACAGTGATCCATTCACACAAATGTGTACAGAGTTTTGCAGAGGGTGGCAAACATCGCTCCTGTGCCCAAACCCACAGAGGAGGATTTCTAGAAACACCACCAACCACCCGCTCCCTCAGCTGCATCTGCCCAGATTGCTGCTATAAAACACTCCACATAAATACACAGCTTTGATCAATTTAAAGGTAAATAAAGTCCGTGCATCAGCCATTCACAGCCCTGCCTAAAGACCCAGCACAAATCACAATAATACAGGGCTGAGGGGGATCAACAAAAGCCTCCTAATCTCATTTTTATGCACAACATTCTGGGGGTTACTGCTCAGAACGGGCAGCAGCGCAAAACCCACCCAGGAAAAACTGATATTAACTGTAAACACTGCACCCATTTGTAACCAAAGGTGCTGCACATTAGAGGAGCTGGGTGTCACAGGGGGAATTCCAGGGATGGAAGCTTTAATCCCGCTCTGACAGCCTGGCCCGGAGCTGTTCCACCGCGTAATTGCTCAGTGGAGCGGCTGCTGATTCCTCTCCTGTGTCCCCAGGCACCCACGAGGCTCTTTATTCCAGCACACTGCCACAGGGGTGAGGTGATTTGGCCACGAGAGACAAATAAATTCGGGGGGCTGGCCACAAACAAACGCAGGCAGCAGCTGAACGTCTGCTCTGGCAGGGGGGGCAGGACTGCAGCAGCCCTAAAAGCCTGGATTTCATATTCCCAATGCCACGTGCCTCTTGACAGCAGCAGCCAGTTGTCTTGCACATGCACATTCTCTCCCTTTTTTCCCCCTTCAGAGGTCAGGAAAGAATGCCAAGAATCCAGCCCCTCTTCAGGGAAAACACCTACAGAAAATCTCCTTCTGGTTTGCTACTTCAAAATTTTTATTTAAATAAACCACTTTAAAAATGTTTTTCTCATCGTGTCCCCAAAAAGAGTATTATTACAAGGATTAAAATCCTACAAGAAAGACTAATGTGTGGTTGAGCTGGGGGAAACCTTCAACCACAGAAGCACAAAGACTGGGGAACCACCACTCTCACGTGAGACTAAATCCACAAACAGATCCCTGCAGCAGCTTCCCAACTAAGCACTGGGGTAAAAAAAAACCCAAAATTCAACAAAAGCAACCTAGAATGAGCCCTTCAACCCCCTACAATTGCTTCTCCCAGGAGGTTTAGGATATACATGGACAGGTCTCCTGGAAGGATCAAGCCAAGCCCAATTACAGCAAGGTACCCCCACAGGCTCCACATGTGATGCAATATTACAGGATAATGATCATCTTATCTTCTACATAAAAATTGGCAAGGAAGCACTGACATGTGATCTCACAATTCCATGGAAAGAGGCCTTACCACTGCAATTTTAGTAGCAGCTGCAATGACATTTACCAACTTCATTTTGAGATGTATTTGCTGTGCCCCTGCAGAGGGGCAGATCTGATGGGCCCCCAAAGCCTGGTGGTGATTTCAAAGGAAACCAACTGAATTTTAAGTTTTTGAGGATCCAGGAAGACAGCTTACACTTGTAATAAATAAATAAATAAGAATTAGCTACCCCAGTTGCACAGAAGGGACCCACAAGGATGGAGCCCAGCTCCTGGTCCTGCACAGAATCAGAGGCCACAATTAATGCCATTCAATAGGGGTCAGATGGGAAATGGAGAGGTGGCAGTTCCAGCCTGAGGACAAACAGAGGCAGTTATGCTGAGTGCTGCTCCTCAGAGCTCTGTGGTCTCATTTCCAAGCAGCACAGGATGCCACTGGCAGAGCAGTGCAGCCCTGAAATGAGGGACAGACATCCTGCTGCATCCCACTCTTGGCTCAGCCCCAGCCAGCTGGAATGGCACACACAGCAGTGCCTCACATCAACCTGGAGCATCTAGAGAAATTTAAAAAAATCCAAACCTGTGGTGTTCCACAGGCCAATGTGGAAAGAGCATTTACTGCAGCCAACCCCATGTTATTACACACAAACCCAGTTATCAGACATTTGGGTGAAGAGAGGGAATAATCCCACAGCAGAGTCTCTCTCTGCTAAAAGAAAGGAGAAGCCCAAACTTCATCATCTGGCCATCCCAGGGCAGGCTGATGGAGCTTGGAGCAGCCTGGGTGGTGGGAGGGGGTGGGATGAGAAGGCTGACAAGGTCCCTTCAATCCAGTGATTCCATGGTGAACAGGCTGAATTAGATCCAATGTTGTACCTCAAAGAGAAGGAGAGGAAAGTGACAGTGGGAGACAAATGAGAACACACCAGAGCCAGACTCTGAGCAAGGAAGTTTCCTTCATTCCACGGAGACAGGAGCAGAGCAGTGCATGTTCTACTTTTACTACAAAGCCTCCTGCAGTCAGTGCAGACTGTGTTAAGCCAATTAGAGAAGCCCAGCCTTAAAAAACCCACTGTAATGTCAGTGCAGAGGCAAACCACACTCTGTCCTCATCAAGTGACTCATCTGAAAACACAAGTATGATACTAATGCAAGTTTCTGCAGCAGTTTCACCTCTCACACATGCAGTTATTAATAACCTGGAAGGTGGAAGTAACAGCATATTTAATTTCTAGTTAATGAAGCAGGAGGGACTGCAATTACATTAGAAAATGGGACTGTACTTCTACATGACCATGAAGAGTTGGAAAAATAAAGGATTAAAACAAAAGCAGCATCACAGGGACCAACCATCTGCAGAGAGATGGGGCAGGATGGCAAAGCCCTGTGGCACTGCAGAGAACAGCTGGGAATTGCTTGCCCTAGGCCTGTGTCACCATCCCAGCCTCAGCCTGCATCAGTCTGGGGAGGGCATCACATGGAAGAGAAGGACTAAAAATATCTGCCTAGAAAATAACCAGTAAGAACAATTAAGTTAACAATGAACTTCAGTTACTGAAGAGAACAGACTAGTGAGAAAGAAGAGGGTTCTTACTTAGAGAACATCTGTTAATCTGATTTTAAGGCAAGGGAAAGACCTTTCCCAGTTTCCCAGTTTTTATTTAGTGTTATTATATATAAATAGGCAGGAATATCAAGAGGAGGCAGACATATAAAGCTCTACTTCCATTTCTACTAACAGCTCTTTTTTATATACCTACGCTCTTATTTTTTTTTTAATTTCTTTGGTTTATTTTACTGACAGCAGGTGCAGGGAGTTGCTTACACATCACACCCACTAATTGTATACACACTACAAGTCTAATTTTAAAAGCTTATTTTTATCAAGCCAGCTGGAGACAGACAAGAAAACAGAGTCAGCTTCTCTGGGCAGGACGTGATGCCTCTTGAGTACACTCCTACCTGCTTCCACCACCAGCCTTTCCAGCTTTCAAAAGCTGACACCCCAAAACACCACTTCCCAAACCAAGTTCCTTACAGAGTCAGCCCATGACTTTAAACATTACAGTTCTTTTCTTGGCTTAGTTGGCTTATCACACATTTCATCTTCCAGACAAACCCATTCCACCTTTTAATCTAAGACATAAATCATCTGCTCAAAACCTCTGTATAAAACTTCAACTTCACAAGCTTCCAACATCACTTCAAAGATCTTAACGCAAGTACCAACAAACCCTAAACAGCATAACCAAGATAAGCCAAAAACTTCACTCCTACAACCACTGAAACACAGATTTCAGGCCTTTTTTTACCTCTCATTTTAACTATCCCTTTGCTTTTTATAGCCTGTTTCTATAATATCTGTCCTTTCATTACAGTTTTACATCACAAATGGTAATCCTGAAGTTAAAACTGGACTTAGCTGTCATTATACCATAATCTGTCCTCCCTAAAATGGGTGCAAACACCCACTGACATCCTGCTATGGCAGAAGATCAATGAGCCTGCTGAGAGTTCAATGTATTGTGGAAAAAAAATCATCTCTCTCCCATGCCCTGCCTTGGAGACAACCTCCCAAAACTGCAACAGATTCGATGGAAGGGGAAAAAAAGAAATCAAAATGCAAGGTGAACAAGAAACATGTTCAAAGAACACGTGAAAATCTGTTTTTGAGACTGAGAGGGGAATAACAGGCTGTACTGAGGAATACACCCAGAAGGAATATCTGAGAATAAAGTGGGAGGTAGGTCCTCCTTCCAGCAGCAGCCACTCCACACTGGGCAGAGCACTGGAGACCCAAGGTCATGGAACCACAGACTCACCAAGGGGGCAAAAGACCTTTAAGATCAAGCCCAGCAACTGAGCCAGCACTGCCAAGGCCACCCCTAACCCCAAGGGCCACCTGCCCAGGTTTTCTGAGCACTCCCAGAGCTGGGGACTCCTCTGTGCCAGAGCTCAGCCACCCTCCAGTGAAGAGATCCAATCCCAATATCCAATCTAAACCTCCTCTGGTACAGCACAAGGACATTTCCCCCTGGGGAAGCCACTTGTTATTCTGTTAAGAGCAGCTATAAATCTGCATTATGGTTTTAACCTGGGACACAAACATTCCAAGGAGCCAGTCAGGAGAAGGACGTGAATCCTACAGAGACAAACCTTGGGGTATTCAAGGTTTTAAAGACGTCACCTTAGAGAGCAGCCCACACCTAAAAAGGGAAGCCCCTTCTAGGAAACTCCTCCTTCAGCACCTTCTCCCAAGGAGAAGAGCAGATATCAAGTTCTTTGTTTCATTATCCCAGTTCTTTATTTGTCTGACAGCATCAACAGTCCCCAGCTCAACGCCTGGAACAGAGAGGTTTTCAAAGGATTCTCCAACCCACACAGACTGTCCCAGGAGGGGGAAGGGCTCCAGAGGGGAGAGGGCAGAATACATAAACATTTTTTGTCTTTTATGCTAAGCCTGAAAGGCCCCCAAAGCCCAGGAGAGCCCAACTGCAGCGGTTCTTTAAAAGGATCAAAAAAGGCCAAGTGTTACTTCTTATCTGGGTGTCAGCACAGGATGCCAAATAAAAATAATCAGTGGGTAGTGTTCTAAAAAAAAAAAAAAAGGGAAGACAAAGAATGGAAATAGGTAATTTTGAAACACTGAATCACTGTCTCCTACACACGTGTGGCTTTGCAGACAAAAAAGGCACCTTCAGCTGCCCCCAAGTGCTGCAGGAGCTTGTGAAACACAGAAAGGATTTCAAAATCTCAGCTCCCCTGTGTTTTGCAGCCCAAGAGCCACAAAATGTGACCTCACAGTTCACGTGGCTTTTTTAAACTTGCATGATATTCCCCTCAAACCCTCCTGTGTAGCTCACAGACATTGCATGATGGAAGCATAAAAACACGTGTGGTGACGATTCTCTGGAAGGCCAAAAAGCAATGAATGAAAAAGCAGGAATATTTCCAAGAAAAGCACCTAAGGACACCCTCAAGGGACACATCCCCCTCTGCTCTTCATTTGCATTCCAGCCAGCTGCTCCCTCAGCACAGAGCACACAGATTAGTCTGGGACACATCCTCTTATTCATGAAAGATCAAATTGGGAGTGTTGACTAAATATGGCCTTCCTACTTATTTCAAAAATATGAACCTGGTAAAAATAGCCACTGGCTTCTGTGAAGAGACTGGAGACCTCAGGAACTTAATTGTTCCCAGCAGGAGGAATTACATGGATCACAGGGAGCAGGGAACACGACTCAGAGTTACAGAAGGGAAAACCTGTCCAGTTCTGCTGCAGCTCCCACGTTCTGTTCAACCCAAAACACCAAACCCCAAGTCCCAGGGAATCCCAGAATCCCAAACAGCTGGAGGGGGACCTTAGAGTCCATCCAGTCCCACCTCCCACTGTCCCAGGTTGCTCCAGCCTGGCCTTGGACACTCCCAGGGATGGGGAGCCTTTTTCTGACCCTTTATTTTGTGACCAGAAGCAGCTGCATTCCTGGAATTTACCCCAACAACTGGAGCATCAGACCTGAAGGAAGCCACCTGGAAGGTCATCCCAGTTAACAGAGTGTGCTTGAACTTTCTACACAGATATTGTGTAAGAGCCTGTAACCAGACAAAATCTCTTAAGAGGATGGGAATGAAAGCAGCTGAAATTTCAAAGCAGTCTGCCCCAGTCCTCCTTGCACAGTTACCCTGTGCTGGGGAAGCACGGGACAGAAATGGTTACTGGAGGGAATAAATTGAAAAATATGGACATCCACCCCTCAGGATGTAATTTCTGCAGAGAATCAGAATCCTTTAGGTTGCAAAAAGACCCTTAGGATCATCAGTACTTGTTTCTTTTACAGGAGATGGGAACTTATTTTCGTGATAATTCCATCATTCTTCAAAGGGAAAGCTGAAGGTGACACTTGGTTTGGTATTTTAATAATAAACATGACCATTCCTGCTATTCAAGTGACACACTGTCCATTATAATACTGAAAAATGTTACTTGGTGAAGGCTGCAATACTATAAAGTTATTTTTATTTAGGTCAAGTTTGGAGAGAAAGGAAATGATCACAACTTTCTGAAGAATACATTAAAGGCTTTATTCTGTGCCTCTTACTGGGGGAAAATTTCATTTTTATTTTAAGTTCCTCTACACACAAAGAGATGAAACCTCCACTGCCTCAAGTCAGGATGCTGGATGGCTTGATGCCTTTGGAAACACCAACTCCTTACTCCACATGAAAAAATATTAAATAAAAAAAATCTTTATACCCCAAAGAACACAGAAAACAACCTTTTTCCTCATCCCAGCTGAGACACCTTGGACAATTTATCTGCCTTTTGTTTCATTGTACTCACTGGAGAAAAAAAAAGCACTGAAATAATCATGACAAGACTTCAGATATTCACAGACACAGCAGAGATGTGGAAAAGCCTTTAAATCACGTTTCACACCTCGGCAGCTTTTTGGAAACAGAGTCCAAAGAGTAACAGGATCTCCTGGCACTCACTATTCCCGTCAACTTCAGTTCACCTTGGTCTGCAAAGAACTCAGGTCTCAAATTCCAAAACTCCTGTCTCACTTGGTTCCTACAGACAGAATTAAACTTTACATGGGGGACAAGAAAGGCACCAGCTTTCACACCCCCTTTTCTCTCTTGTTTCACCAGTAAACACCCAGCAGTAGCAGTTTTTCTTCCCATCACTTGGAAGGTCCTTAGAAATTAAAAAAAATCCTTAGGATTTCCTGTGTCACATCACTTCCTTGTTGCATCATCACAGAAAAAAACTGGAAGTCCTAGACTACTGAAATTCCCATTTTTTTCCAGGGTAGCTTTTCTCTTACATCCAAATCTATCTGATTTAAAAGTGTCACACAGAAGGAGCACAGCTCTGTGCATGTTAAATATAAAAAGCAAGAGTCTGAAAACCAATCATCTTCCTAATAAAACCTGACACTTGGAGAAAACAAAGGTTTTCATGTTACAAACACAGCAGGGGCTAAAATGAGTTCTGAACAGAAATAAAACCTGGGCCAGAGAGAGGGAGAAAACTGCTTTACACCTTCATGTGTGTGATTGCTCCTCTTGGAGGGGAGGTGCTGTCAGGCAGCAAGAGAAATATCTCACCTTAAAGAGCTGAAGGAAACGAGAAACCAGCTTTACATGAAATTCATTCACTGGAATAGAGCAGCTGCCCCAGAGGGAGCTCTGGCACTGGTCTGGCTCAGGGCAGGTTTTGTGGTAATTGTGGCCATTTAGAGGCAAAGGAGAGCAAAAATAGCTCATCCCTGGCCCTGATCAGCACAGCACAGGAAGCAAGAGCATCACTTCACCAATTAAGACACCCATTACATGGTGCCTGATGAATTCAGCTGATAGGGAGCCCATCAAAGCCAGGGAACTGGGGGTTTTCTTCACTGATCAGGCAGCTGACACCTCAACATCCGATATCCATCCTGCTCTTTATCCAGCCCAACAACCTGGCACATCTCCAATCCCTCAGGAAAGGAAAAGAGGAAGGTTCACACTGGTTTCTAACATGAAGGATTTACACTTGGCATGCTGTGTTTTCTAGGGACAGGGCTTGGACGCCCTGCAAGTGTCCAAGGCCAGGTTGGACAGGGCTTGGAGCAACCTGGGAGAGTGGGAGGTGTCTCTGCCCATGGCAGGGGGGTGGAATGGGATGGGCTTTAAGGTCCCTTCCAACCCAAACCATCCTGGGATTCCATGACAAAGAACTACAACACCAATAGATCCCCACTACAGATGTTTACTAAGGCTGGTTTACATGGGCTGAATCTCCTTTAATATCAACTTGATTAGAAATCTTCCCCTTATCCCTCACAAGGCATATTACAGCTCTTAATTATTCTGTTTTTCCCCCTGTTAATGAAATGCAGCCATGTCATTAGTGAGGCTTGTCAGCTACACTTATGTGCAGAGAAATGATTCCACACAGCTTTCTGTCATCTCATCCTTCCAGGAAAAACAGTCGGAACGTCACTCAAGCACCCTGCAGAAAAATCCTGGGAGACAAAGAGCACAGATGGCAACACTCCCAGGGAACACCACCTGAAATATTCATCCTGTGGGAGGAGAGGGGGGTCAGCCATTAGAACAATTAATAGATTGGAATCCTGCAGGGAAGAAAAACCAGCCCAAAGTATTTTCTGTCCATGAAGAGCTCTGTGAGACACTGATCTGTGCTCAGTGGATCCACCCCTCACATCACCACTGCTCACTCCCAGCACCCAGAAACTGGAGCTACACTAGAGAGACTCAATTATTATCAATCACCATTATCAGTTCTAGTCACAAAGCAGCACCTGAAAAATGGGAAACCTTCACTGTTGCTGCAAATCCACAGAAAAAGCCTTGTCCATCCCCTCCCTTTCCCTCTGCTCCCATTTTAACTACAACTCCAGGCTGCTAAAGTGTCAACTCCTGAACTTCACAGTTTCCTTTGGTAGGAGTTAATTACGAACAAATGTTACCAGAGATGCATGAAGCTACAAACTACTGCTGAGGAGACAACTACAGCAAGAGACAAAAACAGTGAGATGTACTAAAGACTCGAAATCAAAAGGAAACAACTCAAAATGATACACAAAACAAGGAGAAAAAACGTTCTAGTACAGAAACCACCATCTGCCCCTTCCAAACGAGAGCTGCCATGGAGACAATGTATAGTTACCTGCATCCATATCTGCAAAGAATGGAACAGCCAGTAAGGAAAAGAAGGAACCAGAAATTCAGTGTCTCAGGGTTGGATTTAAAAGTTCATAAGGAGAACAGATAAAGAAAAATTACCAAAAAAGTAGTTACTGTAAGATACACCTCGGTAAGAGGCCATGGTACTTTGATTTCAAGCTATAATCTTGGATTAATGTTAAAACAACTACAATGTACAAATTCACTTTCTATGCCTTAAGAACATTTAAAAAGAAGTCAAGACCAAATATTTAATATATTAAACAAGCAACAAATTATACCTTCAGTTTAGGCTCATTAAAGTTGTTCTACTCTCCCCAAACCCCAGTTGTGCAGAAATCCACTCCTGCAGGCAGCAGCTGTGGCTTTCAAGAGCCCAAGTGAAAGCAGCAGCACCACTGAGAGCTCCTCTCCAGCAGGACTGGAAGTTCCCAGAGGGACACCAGGTATTCCAGGCTGCTCAGCAGTTCTGGGAAAGCTGCAGTGACTGCTGCACACCCTCAGCTCAGCCTGGGGAGGGCTAAGGGAGGAACCCCCACCAATTTAGAAACAGAGCATCGAATTCTTCACTAATTCATTTTTTCTGCGTGATCAAAAATGGATCAAGATGTGGTTTGTGGGGGGGAAATCAGAGAGAACTGTGTGTTTGCACCTACCTTCAGGTGACTCCTCCTGGACGTAGGTGCCCGTCAGGTACCGGTGCACGAGCGCAGACTTGCCACTGGCCAGGTTACCCACGATCCCCTGGACACAGGGAACAGAAACCCAGCGCCATTAACCCCTGCATTCAGTCAGAACCTGCAAACAACCCCTGCA
>VYZS01105953.1:28548-53357 GCA_013400695.1 Neodrepanis coruscans | reverse complement strand
TCCAAACCCACTTTTTCAGTGGGTTCTCTTTGTTAATCTGCTTCAAATAAGCACTGTGGGCATCACAACCACTCCACAGAGGCTGACATATCTCAGAAAGAATGTTCTTTGTTCCTTCTCCCCTCAGCAAAGGAGAAAGTCTGGGTCTGGGGTATGAAGAAGAAAGGTGTGCATGACAATAAAATCAGCACTTACCTGGATTTCTTCTGTTCTCATCCCATCCAGTAAGTAACGAAGCAATTCATGACTGTCTTGCTGCTGATAACCTTTAAATCGTATTGCTCTGTTAAATGAAACATTAATTATAAAGTACAACTGAACTCACAGATAAACAAGGCAAAAAAACCAACTCACACCATACACACACACACAAGGGCTAAGTCTCCATAATGTATGGATTTAAAAGCAATGAATATCTGGCATTTTTTGAAAACACAAATCCAGCTGATCAGTACATCAGAATATCTATTATTTTACTGCTATTCGTTTATATTTTGCTCTTTATCCTCTTCTTCCAAAACTTGTTGAGTATTCTGTAAATTTTGTAAGCTGCCATAAGTGAGCTAGNTTCTAAAAAAAAAAAAAGCACAAGTTTTCTTTTCCATCCAAATCTCTAACTGTGATGACAGGTGTGTTAAGTTAGTGCTACAGACATCCTCTAGTTTTCGATTTTGCTTTTAGACAAGTGACACTACAGCAGGAGTCACACATTTTCATCCTTTAAACAACTTAGTCATAATGCAAGCATTCCTTTTATGACAACTAGTAGTTAAGAGTATTGAATCACTGCTCCTTCACTCTAAGCAAAATACCTCCACTGACTTCAGAAGCAGCTTTATGGTGAAACTCCTGCTGGTTTTACACCTCAACCCTGTTAGTATTTAGCTGAGACAGCTTTTAAAATCCAGAGACAAGCACTGCTTGTCTCCTTAACAGACTGGAAAGTGGGGACAAGCACTATGGAGGTCAAAGCACATTACCATGGACAACTCAGGTGACTCAATTTTAACTGTTGTGCCAGGCATTTTAGCTTCTTTAAGCAGCTCCCTCAGGACTGGAGTTTGTGATAAGTTCTGCAGAACATAAAAGACAGAAAGAGGGTTGGTAACTGGGGACAGCAGGAAGGGCAGCTGAATTCCACTGGTCATGGAATTTGTAGGAGCCAGGGTAGGAGCAATTTATTTTTCCCAAGCACCGAAGTAGAATAGTTAACCACTACTCTGGAATTTCCATCTGTGTTTAAGAGTTAAGTGTACATTCCATACAGCTGATGGGACTTCCAAGTGCCCTCTGCAAATAATACTTTAAATTGCAGAAACCCTAAATCCATCACTCTTTACAGACTGACCTGTTTACTAGTGTCTGTTCATAAAAATCAAAAGGTAAAAAGCAGTGTGCCCATTTGCTTGGTTTAAACAGTTCTCAAAAATAAATCTAAAGCAAACAGTTTACTAAAATCTGCAAGTACAGTGAGAATTTTGTTTGAGTAAAGCTTCAGTCTCAAGAACCAAAGAGCAAAAGATCACATGTGAATTTTAATATACTTCTTAGCTGAACAAGACACAAGATGGCCAAGAAAGAAATATAGCTCATTCTGCTAATATTTACTTTTGCTTTCTTGTTGCTGAGAGAGACATTTTTGTTTCATTAAACAGACATATAAGTACTAATCTCTCATATTCTAAGAGGTCAGCAAGGGGGATATCTCAGACTATTCAATCTTTTTTTACAAAACTGGGAAGTTGGCAAGCTTGATTTATGTCAGTGAAAAATGCTGTCCCTCAAAGACAAGGCAGTTTATTTAATTTCCCCTTAGAGCAAGTCTGAACCTGCAACTCCATTTCTACAAATTTCTCTGGGCCAACACACTATTTTTAGAAAGAACCCATCATTCTTGGCAGCTAAAAAAAAATCACATTCTAATTGTGTCACTGCAAAATGCTGGGGCAGGGAGGGGGTTGTTGTGGACTCTTTCGTTTTGTTGGAGCTTTCTTTCCTATTCAAAGTTGGTTTTTAAAAACAAGAATAACTTCTGTACCTGCATTACTGCATTGAAGAAACATGTATTCCCCAAGTTACTGAGTCCTTTCACAGTGACTTCCAAGTTAGGAGTTGAATGGGAATTCTCCTCTTTAAGCGAGACTTCTTTTTCTTGCTCATTTTTGCTATCTTTTTCTACCTTTTTGTTTTCAAGTTCTTTGTTCTCGTGATGTTTTTCTACTGAAATAATTGAAAAAACATACCACATATTAACCCACTAAAGGAGAATAGGAAAAACTGATTATAGGCAGCAGCAATAATCTACAATGTTTAGAACTTACATTACGATAATTAATTTTGTAATTATATAAATGCAACACTACTGGCTTAAGTTCTTAAGCTGCCTTGGTAACAGAAGTGAAAAAAATTAAACAGAATAAAACAACAACAACTAAAAATCAAGACCCCCCCCTGAAATGCCATTTCAGATTAGCATGCAAATTAAATGTGCCATTCATGCCAACCTCCAAAACTCTGCAAATGTCTCAAATTTCATTCCTGTGTCAGAACTACTTATGTCAGGCCTTTATACAACATCCAACAGGCCCCCACTGTCAAGGCACTCTCATATTCATTTCAGGTACCTAGAAGGTTTATATTTTTCAAGACATATTAAAAATATTGTCCCCAAAATTTCTTTGCTGTATTGCTCAAAATTTCAATGACCTGTTTAATAAAATCAATTCCAGGCAACTAATTTCCACACTGGTTCTGCCAGTTTGATCGGCTATTGATCAGGTTTCTGATAAATAGGGCTGTGAGTCAATATTGACTTTAAAATCAAGTAACACCAGCTCAGAGAAAGCAAGGGAAACAGACAATCCAATCTTTGGACAAAAAACAGATGGAAGACCTGAAACAGGCAACAAGTGCCTGTTGGCATTCCTCTGTTTTTCCAGTTCAAACCCAATAAGGAAATTTTGGCAACAAAGTCCAGATATTAGGTGTAGAGAAAAACTATGTTTCTGGGAGAGACTGATCACTCAAAAGGTTCCGCTTCCTATGGGAAAACCTCAGCTGCTTTCTGAACAAACTGAACTTGGAGGAGGCCAAGTGGCATTGCTGGATGTGTGTAATCCCATTTCCCAAGGGGCCTAGGATTTAACCCAAGAGTAGGAGGAAGCTGCTGGAATTTTTGACAGGCATTAGTTACATTATTTATTATTATATGCAAAATCTTCCACGTTTTCTAGTGGAAACGCCCTGTACAAAACCAGTTTTGCTGTTGTGGAAAGGGGGAGGGGGTTTGCTGGGTTTGTTTTCTTTTAAACAATCACATTTTACAAGTAGACTGCAGGCTGAACACAGCACTTTAGAGAGTTCTGACAGCACTGCAGCTGCCTCTAAAAAACGTACAGATCCAGTGACAAAACCTTGTACACTCTTTCCCATCAGGAAATATGCTGCAACAGCTGCAGACTTATGTCATTCTAGCTGATCCATTCACAAATACCTGCAAAAATACTTAACAAAAAATCAAATTATCCTTAAGAATTACAATATTCCTTTAAATCTCAAGACAGACTGAGCAACACCGATGAATAAACACAGCACTCCTAAGTACTGAAAGTCAGTTCCCTACCTGCAAAAAACCTGAACGTCACATTTTAAAAAAATGACACAGTAAAACTGTCTTTTTTCTTTCCTTTTCTTGTACATCTAATCTGTAGAAGTTTAGGGGACACTGAGCAAAATCCTGATCCAATTAGGTCCATGAGCTAGGACATTACTTATGCTATCAGAACTGTGACAAAGCAGTAAAAAAACCCCAACGAAAAAAAGATGGAGAAACAGCTTTTTCCTTTACCATAAGGTGCTAAATCTAATTCAGTACAAATTCTGGGTTTCCAGGACTGTCTCCTACATTTAGAGGACTTTCTGATTTACTGTATCTAAACTCTTTATTACTTACCTGTCCGTGGTGAGTCAACACCAACTTGTTTTCTAACAAACTCCACAGTCTGGCCCAGTCTGGTTGAGGTTTTATAGGGAACTTCATTATCACATATGTAGCACCTGCCTCCGCCACCCCCAAAAGAAAAACAATTAATCCTATTTTTTTTTTCTTCTATTATTTCATAATCCCAAACTACTTGCTTGTCAGATGCAATTTTTTACACAGAGGTATAAAATGACAAGATTTAAGTTTCAGGTTTAGAAGTCGGGGGGAAGAGTTCAAGCTGCTTCTGATCAAGAAAATCAAACTTTTAAAAATTATCTTTGGTAAATTATTTTGGTGACTGGTGGTTGCAGTTCACAAACATGCATTAGGCTCTTAACAGATGTGTTTAGAAACCTTGCTGCCAGAAACATAAAAGAAATATAATAAAAATTTGCCAAAAATTAATAAACTAAGGTATCAGGCCCCAAAGGAAATGACCTACAAATGTTATGGCATAGACAAATATTCTGAGTATTCTAGCCAAGCAAGCACTTCATTGTATTTAAATTGGGCCAGAAATAAATCAGTGCCCACCATTAGACCTTTTGTTGGCTCTTCTGTTGCTGATACAAACCCTATTTTTGTCTGGTTGGGCCAGTAATCTGCTTTAAACAAAACCATGAGAGGAGCTGCAGTGATAAAGACTCAAAAAAAATGTAAAATCCTGCCAGTACACACAGAGCTGAAGTGCTTCCCTAAATCTCTATCAACCCTGGAATTCGTTGCAATTGTCACATTTCTTCTTATGGCATTTAAAAATGGCCAATGGGGAAAAAACATGAGTAGATCCAACTGCTGTGTCACACCAGCACTTAAAATGTACACAGACAGCATTGGTGAACACAACAGAGCTTCTGCTCTTGGTGAATCACTAGGACAGTCCTCTTCCTCTCCAAGTTAAAAATATTTCTCTAAAGTCTTTACAGGTATTATTCCTATCCACTTTGAGCCATGTATGCATGTACACCATGGAGAGATTTACTCACACATTCATATAACTAATAAAAGAAAAAACAGTTTTAGTATGAATTCATGTACCAGGCCCACTGTGAAATTCAGTTTTTGGCTGTTTGGATTTATAATAATAATTTATAGCAAATATATCAGTCTCTGAATCATTTCTTGGGCAAGTTTTTACCACGAATAAATTCTAGGAGGAAGCAAAAGCATCTTGCTTTGACAACTTCCTCTCATTCTCAAATACCTGGATTAAAAAAATAGGAGAAATAAAGCACTTAAACCCTCACAATTTTAACACTAATCTAAATTCTCAAAAAGAAGTTCACTAGTTCATTAGTAGTACATGTTATTAATAATGTCCACTTCTATTCCAAAGTTAATACACATTAAGTGCTAAATATGATCAGGTAAATAAATAATTTTACAAAAAATGCACATAATGACAGATACTAATTAATAAAATAAGGCAGAATGAAAACTCTTTATGTCAGGTACAGTATTTCTGTACAGCATAGTTTAGAAAATTAGGGTTCCCCCTCACTCCTTTTAAGAGAAAGAAACACTACCAGGGGGATGGATTTTGTATTGCTTGGTCCAGTAGCATCTTGAAATTTTACAGCTGCACTGATTATGTGTGATATTAAAAAATCATATTTACTGAGAAAATTGAAGTAAGGTTGTCACCAAGTGCATATCAGGAAGAACCTTCTCCCAAGGTTGAAAGTTAAGATTTAGAGCTACACATCAATATCTGTTTCCACGTATCAGTATTCTGACCAAGCAAAAGCTGCAAAATATGAAGTCAATTTCAACCTTGATTATGAAAATTTTCTATTTATAAACCCTACAAGAAAATAACATTTATTTTGCAAATCTCAACTGGGACTTATGTGTATAGAAATACCTTATATGCACCTCAAGATAAACCCTAGAATTCCCCAAAATTCTAACCCAGCCTCTGTTGCCCTTCATGTCTTTGACAAACTCACCACACACTCCAGTTGTCCAAGCTGAGAACCAAACAGTGGGGGTCTGACCTTGGTGTTTCATAATGCTTTAAAGCGTGCTGCTCTGGAGAGTTTCTGCCACAACCCTGCAAAGTTGAGAACCAGAAGTGTCACAAAATCCAGCTGACTATCAGTCGAACACTCACAAAGTCCTGAAATGAAAGCTGTTCAATCATGGTCAACTAACTAGAGATCAACAGGATGGGTCTCTATTTCCAGACACTTATTTCTGCAGATGAAAAGGTAATTTGTTGGATGCAGAGGAACTATGAAAGCTGCTCTGGGACTGAACATTTAACTTACAGATTTCAGCCTGAACACCTGAAAAGAATGGAACAGAACAAAAACCTCTTCACTATGCAGAGTTCTAAGTTTCATGAAGCAACATGAGCATTAAGAGCTCAGGAGCATTTAAAAAATCAGGAACATTTAAAAATTAGGAGCATTTTTACTTCCTCAGCAAAATATTTTGCTCTTTCTAGAAAAACAAGTCCTCAACATGGTACTTTTTGCCTCAAGCCTGCTAAATGCCTTTGTGTCAAGCTTCCGAGTACTTTCAGACGTAGAGCAGACTTTTTTTTAACCACACCACACTACATAAAATCACATAGGCAGCACCACCTTCAATATAAAAACAGAGACACTCTAAAAGTTTAATTAGAAACTCTCTTTTCCCCACTATATTAGAGGTATTAAACAACAGAAGAGATACCCTATGTCCACATTTTAGGCACAACCATATGGAAGGGCTATCTCCAGCCCCCTCCTCAGCCTTGTCCTGTGCCTTGTTGTCTGCCCTGCAGTCCTGGCAAAGCTGCCACTCCACATCCAGCAGCGCCTTCTTCACCTGGCCCTGTTCCAGCCCCTTTCTGATGTGTTTGCACTCAGGTTCTGCAAAACAAACAGCACAGGAAAGAGTTAAAGACACACAGGCAGAAACCCAGCAGCCAGGACAGTGTTTTCTTCTTGTTTAGTTCTTGAAGTTTTTTGAAAATTTAGTTTCTGAAAGGGATTTCTCTTTCATAATGGAGCTGTGTTGAGGCCTTTGCTTGGTGCTGTTTTTATGGCTCAGCTCTGAATGAATCTTTGCAAGAGAGATATACAGGTATTTAAATGCATATTTTAAGCCTTTAAAAAAAAAACACAAGAAAAAAAACCCCACAAGATTTATTTATAACCTCAAAATTCAAACCAAACAAAAGAAACCCCACCAACCAACCAACCCCCCAAAAAATCCAAACCAACCCAAAACTCCTGCCAACCAAAGCAGCTAAAAAAGCCACCCATTAAGAGACAGAAGCTACCACAGGAACACCAGGACACTAAATTAGCTGCTGGAATAAATTATTTCACACAAAATATTTTAATCATAGCCTTTATTTCTAAAACAAGGGCCTTCTGCAACTACATTTTCACCAGGAAAATGCTGCTTGAACCTTAACAGGTGCCCCTACAAACCCTTTATATCCTGAGAAATTTCACACAACTTGTGCATCAGTAAAGAACTGGGTGTCTCAGCTCCCTGGAAACCAGCAAATAATCTCAGTTTTCAAGGTAGGATTATTATTTTCCAGCATAACTAGAAAACCAGCAACACCAGTGCTTCTTGTTAGACCTAAAAAGAAAGTCCACATTTTGTAAATGAGGCCTCAAAGCCAGTGACTAGAGTAAAGGCCTTTTAATGAGCTTTTGAGCCTCCTCTGGGGTTAAAACAAACATTATGCCCCCAGAATTCCCCCAGGGAACATACTCAGGGTGTCCAGAGGCTCCTCAGACTCTGCAGCTTTGCCCTTGATGCGTTTCTTTCCCATATTTGCAGTTCTGGGGTTGTTCTTAAAAGGAGCAGTGACCTGGAAAAGGGAAAACAGGAAAATCAGGCAGCGGGTTTTTGGATTTATTTAGGAATAACCCTAGTTATTCCTACAGCCGACGTGTCCTTTGAGGTGAATGAAACTGTAATAATGTGACAGTTTCAAAACAACAAAAAAACCTCAAACCCAGTAATTGTAACCCAGTAATTGTAATTGTATTTGCTCATGAAACAAATTTTAAGTGTTACACAGACAGGATCGCAGTGTGGATGACAAAACCCAAAGGATTTAAAACCTCAGGTCAAAACCACGGCACGAAACGAGATTGGAAATTCCCGCAACCAAACACCCCCCCCCCACACACACACCCGCCTCGACCTTTGGGATTTGTGCTTTAACTAATTAACCACACGGGGAGTCTGTGAAAAAGAACTGGTTTATTTGAAATCACACATTCTGTACAACGAAGGAAGCTGGAAGGGGCTCAGTCCGGATTTAATGACACTGGACTAAATTAGACCCGGACTAAATCAGACCGGATTTAATCAGACCCGGACTAAATTAGGCCGTGCCACCCACGTGTGCCCAGGCCCCGCCCACCAGCTCACCATTGGCCCGCGCGCCCTGACTGACAGCCAGTGCGGCCAATCAGAAGTAGGGTGGGCGGAGCCAAGGCCGCACCGGTAGGAGCGCGGCAGCGGCGGCACCGCGTGGGGTTGAAGGGGGGGGTCATCTCGCCCCGCCCGGTCCCGTCCCGCCCGCTCCGGTCCCTCACCTGGGGGTGCCGCGGGGCCAGGGCCGTGAGGGCGCATGGCTCCGTCCCGCTCAGGGCCCGGCGGCGGGGCGCTCACCGGCTGCCATGCGCGCTCCCGGCGCGGTGCACTGTGGGGCTGCGGCGGGGCGGGGAGCGGAGCTGGACGTATCCGCGCATGCGTGGGAGGTGCCGGGCTCCCCCCACCCCCCGAAACCCTGAGGTGCCACTGACGGGATTGGAGGCGGGTTTGGGATCGGGATCGGGATCGGGATCGGGATCGCTGGGGAGGGTCCCCAGGGCCCACCGCCCACGTGGGACACGCTGGTTTGGTGACACTGTGTGTGCGCCAGGGGTGCCCGGCACACCCGATCCGGTTACGGTCGGATTGTTCATAAATGTCGATATGGGCTCAGTGTGGAACTTGTCGTGAGGAGAGGCGGGCACTGATCTGTGCGCTGTGGGGACCAGGGGTACAAGGAAATGTGTCCGGGGCGTTTAGGCTGGATATTATGGAAAGATTCTTCCCCAGAGGGTGGTTGGGCACTGAACAGACTCCCCAGGGTTTGGGCACAGCTGCTACAGCTCCAGGTAGGTTTGGACAACGCTGTCAGGGACAGGGTGGGATTTTTGGGGATGGTCTTGTGCAGGGATAAGGATTGGACTCAATCCTTGTGAGCCCTTCCCAGCTCAAGATATTCTATGATACGATTTACATCGTGGTGCGTTAATGACCTTCGTCCCGTGTTTAAGATGCGTTTTTCCTTCCCTGATTTTTATCCCTTGTTCAGGGATGAGTCACCGTGAAGAAGCAGAGGTGCAGATTTCGGAGCTGGCCTTGCTGTGCAGCATGTTCCCCCGGGAGGAGGAGTTCTCTGTGACAGACCAGCTGGCTCTGGCTGAGCTGAAACACTATGCTGAGAACGGGTCTGCAGAGGTGCCCTCTTCAAAGGTCCAGTTCACTCTGAATGTGAAGACAGAGCTCCCTAATGCCTCCGTGGTATTTAAAAACACTTCTTTTTTTCTTAAAATAAATTATTGTGGGATTTTAGAGGTTTGCTTGAACTGAGTGACCTGGTTTCTTTTTAGGTGGAATTCTCTATGGCCTGTGCTCTGCCACTTAAATACCCCGCTGTCCCACCAGAAATTACTGTGAGGTAATTTTTTAAATTTTTTTTTAGATGGTTTACTTGTCTGATTTCTTAGGTTTTTATTTATTTACAATCGACTGGGGGGTCGTTTGTTTATTTATTTATTTATTTCTGGGGATTGATTATTTCAGGCTCATCTGCTTGATGGTGAAACCCAGGTATGAACAGAGACAAATCCAGAGTAGCGTACCCCCTTGGGTGTTAAATTGCGTGGGATATTGGCTTGTTTTTTTCAGGAATGCTTGAGGATTTGTCCTGCAGAGAAAGCGACTGCGCTTCGCACATCTGGCGTGTTATTTACTCCATTATATATAGGATGTTTATTCTCAAACTTTACGCTGATATGGCTCAAAGCAAGTGCAGGCCATCCAGATCTTCTTGCTGAGGGGGCAGTGATCGATCCTTGTGTTTGATCCCAGGTCATCCCTGCTGAGCCGCTCCCAGCAGGTCCAGCTGAACTTGGAACTGAGGAGGTTCCTGGAGCAGCAGTGCCCCCAGGAGCCCTGTGTGCTGAGTGCCAGGGAGTGGCTCAAGGACCACGCCGCTGCCTACATGGGCAGGGAGCCCTCACCTGCCCCGAGGAGCCCCCTGCAGCCCGAGGGCACCACCTTCACCCGCCTGTGGATCTACAGCCACCACATCTACAACAAGCAGAAGAGGAAGAGCATCCTGGACTGGGCCAAGGAGCTCTCCCTCTCAGGGTTTTGCATGCCAGGGAAGCCAGGGGTTGTCTGTGTGGAGGGTTTGCAGAGTAGCTGTGAAGAGTTCTGGTCCAGGTAAGTTTTTTTTGCACTTTGCACTTAAAATGTTGCATTTTTTCCATGTTGGGAAATCCAACCTGGGAGGATCTGCCAAGTATTTGTGTTTATAATGTGTTTTTTTATCTGTGACCAGCTGAGGAACCATTATCTCTGTCCAATGTCTATGTATTCATACAAATGGAATTTAATTGGCTTTTGAGGTGATAGTTTTCACAGATTAATATTTCTCCCATTGCTTTCAGAGTAAGAAGATTAACCTGGAAGAGGATCCTGATCCGGCACAGGGAAGATTTTTCTTTGGAAGGTGGGGGACAGGCTGAAGTTCAGAACCAGAGGAAGTTCTCCACTTTGGAAGAGAAGTGTTTTGATGCACGTGGCGCCAGGGGGAATCACATGGATTTGGGGCAACTCTACCATTTTTTGGAAGAAAAGGGATGTGCTGATATATTTCAAATGTACTTTGGGGTTGAAGGGTGTTGAGGGGGATGAACACAGGCCACAACCACACCTGCTTTTGTGAGTTAATCCACAGAGCAGATTCCAGTTGATCAGACAGGGTTTGTGTGATGGATCCAGTTTTCAGTGGGAACAAACACCCGGTGAAATCCTGAATGATGAAAACGACTGGATGGCTTGTTTGTTACACCTTCTGGTTTTAAGGAGATTTAGAGAGCATAACTAATCACAATGGGTTTGATAACGTGCTGGGTTATAGGTAAAAACTGCAATGAATAGATGGAAAATGGTGGATGGATATAGGGATCAGAAGAGTGGATTCCTCAGGAGGGGCAATATGATGTTTACATTAATTGCTACTGTTTACATGTGCTACACCGAGGCTTTTTTGTAACAATTTTTTCTTCGACTAAGCCAGAAGATCAATATTTTGTTCAAAAACAAACAAAAGGAGGGGGCAGGAGCTCTGCTCATGGTACCAGGATGGGGTGGGACACCTGCTTTAGGGTGCAGGTCCAAGTGCGTGAGCAGGCGAGAGAGATCCTGGGGTGGCTTCACTGCTCCTGGAGCTGAAGAGCCTGTTTTTATTTGTGTAAAATCAGGAGTTAACCGACGATGGGGCTCCCTCACAGTGCACTCCAAAACTTCCCCAGACAATAGGTGGCTCAGGGGAGACTTTATCTCTCTCTACAACTCCCTGACAGGAGGTTGTAGCAAAGTGGGGTTGGTCTCTTTGTCTCAGGCCACCAGTGACGGAACGAGAGCACACAGTCTCAAGCTGCACCAGGGGAAGTTTAGGCTGGATAGTGGGAAAAATTCTTCACAGAAAGAGCGGTTGTCCATTGGAATGGGCAGCCCCTGGAGGTGGTGGAGTCACCGTCCCTGCAAGCGTTTAAAAGGAGAGTAGATGAGGCACTTGGTGCCGTGGTTTAGTTGATGAGGTGGTGTTAAGTAATAGGATGGACTTGATCTCAAAGGTCTTTTCCAACCTCGTTAATTCCTTGAAAACCGGGAAAGCATCCTCAGCCTTCCGAGGTCACGCGTTTCTACCCCTGCAGCAGAAAGCCCCGTGTTTCCAGCAGAGCTGCGCCGATCCAGCGCTGATTCTGTGCCCGAAACAAGCAAAGCTCGGTTTCCTTCGATTAAACGCTTTTATTAAATCAAACCGTCTCGCATTTCCTTGCAGCTCCAGTGCCACCGCTGGTGGGGACTGATGGGGACTAGGGGTACCGCTGATGGCGGGGCGGGGGGGAGGTACACTCGGTTTTTAAGAATTATTTTTTGTGGGGAAGGAGGAGTTTAAAGCTATTCCCGGCAGGTTCCGCCCTCCGGAAGTGTCGCCTGGTGCGGTCCCCGGTGCCTGTCCCGGTGCCACCATGGGGGGCAAGAACAAGCAGCGGACCAAGGGCAACCTGCGGGTGAGGGGAGAGCGGGGAGAGCCCCGGGATCGGGGAGAGCCCCGGGATCGGGGACAGCCCGGGCAGGGAGCGGGAACGGGCCGGGCCGGGGGGAGGGAGCGGTGTCGGGGGGACAGGGGGCTGTAACTACAAATAAATGGTGTTAACGGCGTGTTATGTTTGCGGTGTTTTGGTGTAAATCCTTTGTTGTCGGGAGCCGTGGGGGTAGTGGCCCCTCCTGTGAGAAGGAGGTGGGAGAAAGGGAAGTGTTGATGAACACTTCTCGATGAAGTGGCGGAAGGGGCTTAGTTTTTTTTTTTGGGGGGGGGTGTGTGTGTATAAGACCGGTAAAATTCTCCGTAAGTGTCGATGGGTTGTGAGGGAGGGGAGTGCTGATTCATGGAATCGTAGGACAGGATCGCGGAGTGGCCTGGCTTTGGAAGGGGCTGTAAGATCCTGTCATTCCAACCCCCTGCCATGGGAGGGACACCTCCTGCTATCCCAGGCTGCTCCAACCTTGCCTTGGACACTTCCAGGGATGGGGCAGCCACAGCTTCTCTGGGAAACCTGTGCCAGGGCCTCCCCACCCTCACAGCCAACAATTCCTTCCTCGTATCTTGTCTAAACCTCCTCTCTTTCAGTCTGAAGCCATTCCCCTTGTCCCATCGCTGCAGTTCCCGATGGAGAGTCCCCCTCCATCTCCCTTGTAGGCTCCCTTCGGATCCTGGAAGGCCAGGTCTCCCTGGAGCCTCCTCTTTCCCAGGCTGAACAGCCTCAACTTTCTCCGCTCGATTCCAGAGAGAAGTTTCTTTTTCTAGGCCAAACCTGTATGTTTTAAGCACAGGTGGGCCCTTTGTTTGCGAGGCTTCGTTTTGAATTAGAAGGTTAATTAACACAATACAGGATCATAATTTCAAACGTGGGACGAGTGCAGAGCGAAATTAAAACAGATAATTGATTTCTGCTCCTGTTTTTTTTTGCCAGCCCTCTAGCAGTGGCCGAGCTGCAGAGCTCCTCGCCAAAGAACGTGGGACAGTGCCTGGGTTTATTGGCTTTGGGACATCCCCGAGTGACCTGGGATATGTTCCTGCCGTTCAAGGAGCAGAGGAGATAGACAGCCTTGTGGATGCTGATTTCAGAATGGTGTTGAGGAAACTTTCTAAAAGGGATGTCACTACGAAATTGAAAGTGAGTTTATTCTTTTGTCCCCCATAATTTTTTTTTTTTTGTTAGAAAGCAATAAATTTTCCTTAAGGGTGGGAGAGGAATATGTGAACCTAATTAATTGTAATTTCATATTGGTAGGTTTGCTAGAATTGCAATCCAGAAGATATCTTGGGTAACCTGTGGGAAGGCCCATCATGCAATTATCTCTATAGATAACAAATTAGAAGAAATTAATTAGTTTTTGAAAAAGAGAGTTGCAGTTTCAGGTACAAGCTGGCCAATTACAGAACATATCTTTCCGACTCCTTAAGTCATTTTCTTGATATTTTGCTTTTAGGCTATGCAAGAGTTTGGGACAATGTGCAAGGAAAGAGAAGCAGAAGTTGTTAAAGGTGTTCTTCCTTACTGGCCAAGAATTTATTGCAAAATTTCACTAGTAAGTATTGAAGTATTGAAATTAAAAGCTTCTCTGTATACTTCCTGGGACAACCTCTAAGGTGGTCTTCTTTTGCTGGAATTACTTGTTCTAGGAAAAGCATGAAGTTGAAGGAAAGTATTGTTCTTTTTTGTGGAGATACCTCAGTATTGGCAGTGGGTGGAATATTGAACTCTCGATGTCTGGGCTGTACTTGATTGGTGGGGTTTTTTAGATCTTTATGTTTGGAAGATAGTAAGGTATTTCTTCTCAAGAAAAGTCCTTTTCTGTACATTCCCAAATGGCTAAAGAGACTGTTCAGTTAACCTAATTATAAGTATTTTTGATCTAGAACTAATATCTGATCAGACTTAATATTAAAAAACCTCAACAAACCCAAATGTGAATGTAGCCAGATAATCAATGATTTTTTTATGCATTTAATACATTTCCAGACACTCTGGACTGGCTGCTGGTGGAAACATGATTTGGGACAAAATGAATCACTATTCTTATCCATTAGAGCAAATTCCCAGTGTTTCCTTCAGGAGCCAAGAGCATAGAAAGCCATGATGTTGTAAATTCATATACAAATAAAAGATAATGATGCACAGTTTCTGTGGCCTTATGATAGTTCTAGTTGAAAGATGTCTTCAAGGATCCCTGTTTCTCTTGCCTCTTGGCTTTCTGTTAAGTGTTTGAGTAAACTGGAAACAGATGCTGCAGTCAGGGATATTGGGAGAAGGTTACAATCCTGAGGGGACAACATTTTGGGAATATGATGCCACTAAGTCAGGGCTCTCCTGATACCTGGGGATACCAACACTTTTTTGTTGGCGGTCTGTATTTTCACATCCAGGTAGCCCAAATAATCACAAAAATGGCTTTTTTATCATCACTTCAGCTTTGAAGTATCTGGCATCAAAGACACATTTCTTAAACCAACAAACCTTTTGTCTTTTTTCTCTTCCTTTTTTTTCTTTTTAACAGGATCATGATCGCCGTGTTCGAGAAGCAACTCAGCAATCTTTTGAGCAACTGATTCTTAAAGTGAAGAAACACTTAGCTCCTTACTTGAAAAGCATCATGGGGTACTGGCTGATTGCTCAGTGTGACACTTACTCCCCTGCTGCTTCTGCTGCAAAAGTGGCTTTTGAAAAAGCTTTCCCTTCCACCAAACAGCCTGAAGCCTTAGTGTTTTGTAAAGATGAAATTCTTAATGTGAGTTTGTACTTCTGTGTTTATTTAGGGCTCTGTGTGTGTCAGCTATTACTGTGAATTTAAAACTCATCCTGCCCCCATCTATTCTTAATTGTTAAATTTTTTTCTCACCTGAAACTTTGCTCCTGTAGAGAGAATTGTGGAATCATAGCATGGTTTGGGTTGGAAAGAGTCTTAAAAATTCATCCTGTTCCCACCCCGTGCCATGGGCTGCTCCAACCTGGCCTTGGACACTTCCAGGGATGGGGCAGCCACAGCTTCTCTGGGCAACCTGTGGCAGGGCCTCACCACCCTCACAGGGGAGGACTTCTGTAAAGAAATATAAAAAAGAATAATAATGAAAAACACCGGTTAAAAAGCACATCCTCTATTTTTTTTGGACTTGGGATGAGAATGGCTGGGACCAGAGGAATGAACAGTGAATTTTCTTGTGTGCACTTCTGTGTAATAATGCTCAGTCAACACATTAATGTTGCTGACAGATGGAATAAGCATGCTGGGGTAGTTCAGCTGGAGTGAGCAGTGAATGAATGCTGAGTAGTGTTTCAGCCTCGACAACTTTAGTTCCGACCAAGGTTAATGCTCTTCTACCAGTCTTACATGAAACTGAATTGACTGGATGAAAAAAGGTGAAAGATTTCATTGCTGACCCGTCATAAGCAAACCTAAGTATTTTGTTTTGTCTCAGTTTGGTTTCCTTTTAGCAGAAGCACCTTGGCATAGGGCTGTACTTACCAAGTGTTATGAAGGCTTAGCTCAAACAGTACCACAGCTGCTGTATTGAGCATGAGTCAGTTAAATTATTTCCTTGTTCCTTGTGTTTATATGTGTTTTTTCTCATAGGTACTTCAAGATCACCTCCTGAAAGAAACAGCTGATACACTCAGTGACCCCCAGTATGTTTGCCTGCTTTAATGTTTGTGGTTCAAGTCTTGGTCTCTCTTGAGTTCTCTGTCCCTGGAGGTAGTGGATTTAGTTTTGTTTCAAGAGGCAGAGTATTTATTTGAGTCCAGATCCCGGTGACTTTCTCTTGGACTTAAGTTTCAAATGCTTCTGAAAGTCTTACCAGTTCTCGTAATTCTTGTTTCAGCTCTTTCAGAAGCAGCCCTTGTGAGTAGGTGGAATATGAGATGACTAGAAACTCTTTTTCTAACTCTTCATAATGTGATTTAGAACCTATGGAAAGTTTTATGTATTTACATTGCTGGCTCCTGAAATCAAAAGAACACAACAAAGCTGAAGTCGGTTTAGTGTAGAAGAACTTGGGAAGCCTGCTGATTTATTTGTGGTCCACTTTAGGTTTTTTGTTTGTTTGCTTTCCAAGAACTGTACCAGAAGAGGAAAGGGAAGCCAAATTTTTCCGGATTCTGACCTGTTCCTTGTTAGCTTTAAAAAAGTTGCTTAGCATGTTGCCAAAGAAAGAGATGCATTCATTGGAGGAAAAGTTAATGTTGCTTCTGTCCCAAAACAAATTTTGGAAATACAGCAAACACAACGTACCACAGGTGACTTTTTAATTTCTTCTTTATTTTGGTTGGTTTTAGTTCAAGGTAATACACTTAACCTAAGGAAATATTGGTATTATCATCATCTACTTCTTGGCAATTCATGGTGTCATTTAAAATTCATGTAAAAGATGCAAACCCTGTCAGCTTACTGCATGTTTTCTTAGTGCTTTGAGATATTTTTCATTTTTTAAGCCATTTAATTGATCTCCAGTCTACCAAGACCAGTAGTGCACAGTGATGGGTTGATGTGGCAGTGTTTTGTTAAAAGCTTTCAAGTTGCTTTTGGGAAAAAATGCCTTTGGAGAAGTATATTAAAATGCAGCTTTTTACAAACATTTTATCCCTAAAGAAATTAAAATGTTTGAGAAGCCTGTTTAATAATTGCTTTATTTTTCTTTATTTTTAATAATGCTTAATGATAATTGTTGAAAGTTATGTTGACTTTAAAAGGAATGTTAAAAACTACATGTAATGACAAATTTTATTTTTTTTTTCCCCCTGTGGTCTCTGACAGGTTCGCTCAGCTTTCTTTGAGCTGATTTCTGCTTTTTGCCACCACTTGCCTGAGCTGGTAAAAGCTGGAGCACCAAGAGTTTGCCCTGCTGTCCTTCTGAGCATTGATGACAGCGATGCAGTGGTGTGTCCTGCTCTGTGGGAAGCTGTGCTTTATGTCATCACCACTGTTGAGGTAATGTGGGACACCTGAGGGGAAGATATTTTCCCCAAATTTAGCCTTTCACCAGGCTTTCACCAACTGTTCTCTGTGTGGAATTAGGAAGAAGGGCTTGACTGGGTTTTCTTTGTGGTTAATAACATGGTACTTTTTCCTCCTTGGGGCTTCAGTGTACCTTTCAAATGTATTTTGTCCAGCATATCTGAAAATTAGAGTTGTTTTTTGAGTTTATTGAGTTAACCTGAATTCCTTTTCTTAAATGTAGTTACTAGTAAACCACATAATGTTTAAAACCTTTCTCTTGGTTAAAAACTATTACAAAAATGATCTGCAGAGTGTTTTTAGTTAGTTTGTTTCCCCTTCAAATTTAAGGCTTCTGTAGCTTTTTCTTGTTTCTTTTTTTTCCCCCCCTGAATTTTAAGTGAAATATCAGCTTTGAATTTATTATCAGGATGAGGTGTTGCCATAGATGTTTTGAGACTGCAATACTACAGATCCCTTTTGTAACTGTAACATTTTTTGTGGCCCCCCCCCCCCCCCCCACCCACCCTTCTTTCGCTCTTTGTATCTCTATTANACAGATCAGATGACAAAATATTTTGGAGAGGAGAAAGTGCTGAAGTATTTTGTAACCATCAGAAAATTTTTGAAGAGGGTTTTGAGGTTAGTGATGCTCCTAAAGTCAGTATTGCTTGTTCTTGGTAGTGAGAACTTAAATACAATGAGTGTAACAATGAATTTTATGAAGCATCATAAAAGCATTTTTAAAGAGAAGCCTTTGATTTCAGTTGGCTGATGAGGAAGGTCAGTTGATTTTAAACAGTGCAGAAATAGTTTCATTATCTTAACTTCCTAAATTCATGAGCTGAAATTGGGAGAAAATTATTCTAAAAAATACTGGATAGTGAGTAAGTTCGCAGAATTTAACTTTTACGGTAGCTTGTTTCAGCCACAATCCAGGGAGGTGAGTTAAAGGTTTAACTTGGGAGTTCTTCTGAGGCAACATACAAGGATATGTTTAATATACAAAAAGCAAATTTCTTTCTGCAGGACTGTTGGAGTCATGTAAATGCCAAAAAGGGGGTTCTGCCAAAGCTCTGGACAGTGCTTCGAGAAGGTGGGAGAGGACTGGCCACTGTGATCCACCCAAACCTCTTGCCCTTCATGAGCAAGGTGCCTCCTGGAGTCATGGAACCAAAGCTGGAATATTTCAGAACTTTTTTCAGCTCTGTGATTCAAGGGTATGAACCACAAATTTCTTTATTTGCAATCAGTCTCTTTTATTGTGTTTGGAAATAAGAGAACTAATCTTCTTTAAGCATTTCGAGATGAATGATAATTGCATTTTAAAAATTCTTTTGAATACCTGAAAAGAGAGTCAGTCCTTTGTGGCTGTGCCTGTCTTAAACCTTCAGCTTTCCTTTTGGTTTTATTACATCTTCCTCACATAAAGCATTCTTACCTTCCCTTGTCAAAGCGTTGTGTTTATTCCATGGCAAGTTTTAAAATGGGAAATTAACCTGAAACTAAGAGGGACTCTTAAGAATCAGGCTCTTCTCACCAGTGTGTAATATTGGGGATTAGCATTGTTGTAGTGAAATTTCCTGTGTGCAGGAACTTTATTTCTCGTAATGCTGATTTTTAGAGGATTTGAAACTGCTATCACTTTTTGCCTTTAAAAGACATCAAAACCAACTTTCTATCAAATCTAATTTAGATAGATTTGTGGACATTGTGTACTCGAAAGCATATAGAAATTATTTTATGAAAGACTAAAGTGTCATTTGTTTAAACAAAAATTAGTCCTCAACTAGTATTGGTGGGGCCATTGTCAGAGCTCTTGGAGAAGAGAGTTATGTGTGGGGTTGTATGGAATTTTATTACAGGTAGTAAAATAATGTCCTGAGATATGGTTCCTCTGTTTACACAGGTATTTTTTTTCTGAATGCTGAGGCTGGGTGATGAATTTATTTTAATATAAGTTAAATTAAATGCCTGGGTTTATTTCATTTTTAATTTGAATTTATTTTCATCTGAATCCCATAAGTGATTCTATATTCTCATGTGGGTGTTGTGTGGATCAGAACAAAGGGACAGGGTACTTTCCTGACATTCAGCTTGGGTTTCTTGGAAGCACAGCTGACTGAGTGTGCTCTCCCTCTGATGTTCCTTCTCTTAGGCTGTCAAGTGAGAGGGCAGTAGCCAGCCCTTCAGAAAGCTCAGCAATTGTAACTGCGTTTATGGAGTGCCTGTGCTTCGTTGTGCTGCAGAAAACAGAAGAAGGTGACCAAAACCAAATCCATCAAATGCTCATATCTGACCAGGTATTTATTAGAAATGCTGTGAATGTCAGTTGTGTGTGCATTTGAGAACTTGAATTTAAAGAAAAAAAGTGAAATTTTAGGTGAGGATTTACTTCTCTGCTGAAAGCTGCCCTAGAGTTTTTGAGAAAAAAAATTCCCACAGAACCATCAAGATGGGAACAGGATCATCCAGTTCCACTGTCACCTCAGCACCACCATCATCACCCTTAAACCATGTCCTCAGGTGCCACATCCAATTCTCTCCTGAACACTTCACAGATAGTGCCTCCACCACCTCCCTGGGCAGTTTATTCCAGTGCCTGACCACTCCTTCAGTGACATTTTTTTTTTCTTGTATCTAATCTGAGCCTCCCCTGGTGCAATTTAAGGCCATTTCCTCTTGTCCTTTCACTTGAGATGTGGCAGAAGAGACCAACCTTCACCTTGTTACAACCTCCTGTCAGGTAGTTGTAGAGGGCAGTGAGTTACAAAAAACAATGTTACTGAATTTAGTAAATTTTTTTGCTTCCTCTAAAATCATCCTGTTTGCTGTGCAGTGCAGATTATATGTAGGAAAAAAATAAAAAGCTTCATTTCTTGTATATTTTTATTAAGTGTTCAAGCACGAGTAACTCTGTTCTTTTTATAATTGGTTTTGCAATGTTTTTCAGAATTGTATAATTTCTTGCCATTATAAAGAATAAAATGATTTGTTCTTTTTGATTGGGTCACTGTTTATTAATAATTTTTTTGTCTTTATAGCTAATTCCTTTTACCAATACTGTACTTCAGGAGCCCAGGTTACAAAGTGGACCATTATTTTACCAAATAGCAGAAATGCTGAGCTCCTGGGAAGCTAAAGCAGAACTGTCCAGTGATGATGGCACAGATGAAGTTTTCCAGAAACTGTTGTCAGATTTTTGGGACCATCTTTTGAAAATGTGTGTACTTCATGTTGATAGGTTGGATGCTGATGAGAAATCCCTGTTTGCTATATCTAGTATGCTAGAACTCCTTCAGAACCCAAAGAGTGCTACAAAACCAAACAGCAGGAAATCCCTAAAGATCAGATTTACGGATGAGGATGAGCCTGAGAGAAACACGGAGAATGGGAAGCTCACAGAAGTGAGAAAAGGTGACTCTGAAATCCAGGCTGACTTGCAGCATGGTTCACATCTAAGGAAAGAACCTTTAGAGAGCTTAGTCTGCAGCCTTGCTGAGCTGAGCATTGTGTATGTCAGTGAACAGAGGTCAGAACAGCATTTGAAGTTCCTCTCTGCCCTGCTCAGCTCTTTTTCCTCAGATAGGGTTTTCCAAGTACTTTTAGAGCAGGGAAATGATGCAAGCGCTGCTCAGGCTGAATCCCAGGCTGAAATGAGAGCTCCTCACAGCAGTCCACCTGTGAAATTCCTGTATGTGAACTTAATAACCTGGCTGAAAGAAGACTGGAGAAAAGACACGGATTTCCTGGTTGATATTTTGTACAGTGTGCTTCACTGCTGCAACAGTAATGAGGAAAGGAAAGTCATTCTTGATGATTTAGTAAAGGTATGGCTTGTACATTATGTTATTAATTTTTATCAAGGTCATTGCTGTTTCTATGGGCTGTGGTTCATTAATAATCTTATTTTGACACTGCGATAGGGAAGATATTCTGCATGAATTTGGGTATGTTCAGCTTAAGGAAGGTAATTTTGAGAAAGCTTGACAGTGTTGGGGTGAAATGACAACTGTTCCTTTCAATGTGGTTTACATCATTAAAAAAAGGAGGAACACCAGAATTTCTCTTCTCTTGCTTCTTTATACATTGTGGTTTTATACTAGTCATTGGTGGCCTTGCTTTTAAATATAGTCAGTCCCTTATTGATTTTTTGTTACTGAATTGATTTTGTTACTGAAATTTAGCAACTTCACTTAATCCCTGCAGAACATTTAAAATTATATTAATGCTTCCTATCCAGCAAAGAATTTGTTAAATATTGTGGAATTTTCTTTTTCTTTTCAGATGGATCTGAAATGGATTATTTTGCTCCAGATAATTCAAAAGGTAACTCTTAAGTTTTTTTGTTTGTTACCCATAGTTTTGAATATTTCTCTGGTGTTACCTTTGAGACTCACATATCTTTGAATAACCTATTTTTCTTTTTTTTTACCTACATAATAATAATTTCCATAGTTTGAAAATCTTACAGGAATAGTTTCAGAGTAGTGGTTTTGATTTGTGACCCTCCATTTCTTTTTAAAGGAAATTCAGGTGCTGTAAACAGATTTTTATGTTGTAAACGGGTTTTATTTCAGCCAACCTGGTCATCCAAAAGTTATTTTTCTAATTCCAGTGTAGGAATTCCCTGAGCTCTGTGGTTAAAGGAAAGGAAGCATAAGGTGGCTTTTTTCACAGTAGAGGTCTGACCTAGCCATGACCAAAAAGAAAGCTGAGGGAGATTGTTGCATATGTAAACACCTAAAGACTTATTGTTTGTGACATGTGATGATTCCAGCTGTGTGTGTGAGTTTGACATATTAATCTTGTATTTTGTCAGCAGTAAAAATTAATAGTTAATAACAAGTTGTCCAGAGAACCTGTGGCTGTCACATCCCTGGAAGTGTCTAAGGCCAGGTTGGAGCAACCTGGGATAGTGGAAAGTGTCCCTGCCCATGGCAGGGGAGTAGAATGAGATGGGATTTAAGGTCCCTTCCAACCCAAACCATTCTGTGATTCTTTATCTGACATTCAGGACATTTCAGCTCTACCACAGGGGTAANAATCTTGTATTTTGTCAGCAGTAAAAATTAATAGTTAATAACAAGTTGTCCAGAGAACCTGTGGCTGTCACATCCCTGGAAGTGTCTAAGGCCAGGTTGGAGCAACCTGGGATAGTGGAAAGTGTCCCTGCCCATGGCAGGGGAGTAGAATGAGATGGGATTTAAGGTCCCTTCCAACCCAAACCATTCTGTGATTCTATACCCTCAAAAATGCTTAAAATTCTTTTCTCATGATCCAGGCCTGTTCAAGCTCAACAAAACTTTGCTTAGTCTCTGACTGGCTGAAAGGAGAGACACTTGGAGAAAGGCTGGTAATGCTGGCAGATGATCTGTGCCACCTGGGTTTGAAACCTAGAGTAGAATCCAGCTCAGCAGAATCAGCCTCTTCAGAAAGGTGGACCCTCCTGAGCCTGGTGCTGTCACAGCATGTGAAAAGTGGTAAGCACACACCATCCCTGGAGCTTGTGGAGTGTAAATGGTGTTCTTAAGCTTTGCATGAGGTTGGAAGGAACTTGGAATCTTTCACAACACTTAATTTGGAGCACTTAGGCTTTCTTCTTGTGGTTTTTTTTTTTGGTTGGTTGATTCGGAGTTTTATGTGTTTGTTTTTTGCTGTTTCTATACCTGAGTCAATTTTCTGCATCCAGTTTAATTTTTTAAACACTAATTTGCAGAAGCAATTGCCTTTTTTTTTGTCCTCACTGCTAAACAAAGTCAGTATTTAAAGAACAGATTCAGATTTGCAAGTCTGGAAAACCTGAGGAAAATTTAAGTAAGTTTCATTTATTAGCTGATATGCTATGAAATAAAACCAATTTTTAAACCATACTATTTGAAAATTACCTTCAAAACTAAAACACCAAAAGTCAATGCTTATGGACCCATGTGTGTTTTTAATGCCTTGTTGCAGGACCTATGAATTGTTTTCAGACATTCTCATTTAGATTCATGTCTTTTAAAAACTGTGTGTGCACTTATGATGTGTATGTAATCTGTTTTGTTTTTTATTATTAGCATCCTATTTAATTTCTTCCTTGCAGTTTTAGTATCTGATAAAGACTAGTAGGGGAGTTCAATTTTCTTCATGTTTCCATGTAAACTCAGCATTTGCTTTGATCCCCAATGTGATGTATTTCACTTTCTTTGAATTGTTTTTCTCTGTTACTGGAACTTTTCATATAAAGGAGCATCAGGAAAACCTGTTCCCTCTCAGAAAAATGATGATCAATAATTAAGAGTAATCACAACTGAAACTTCACAGTAGCAGTGTGTTGTGATACTGAATGCTCAATTGATATAAGTACAAAAAAAATCTACTTCTTCACGCAGTTCATAGTTAAATAATGGATTTCATTGCCACAGAGTGCTGTGGATTTTGAGAATAAATGGGATTGGCCTGTTTAGATCCCATGTAAAAGGAGCTAAGCATGTTCACAGAAGACTGGTCTGCTTGGATTAATTATGTGTAATGGTCCAAATGTAATCTTGGGCTCAGAGTTGGTTGCCAGAAGTTAGGAAGCCATAAAAGGGGGAGGGATCACTCTGCACTTGCTCTATTTTATGTTACTTTTTCAAAGCTGCTTCAGCTGGTTTGATCACCTTTGGTGATCCTTGATGTCTGTGAAATAAGAGAATTTATACACACATTACTGAAACTGCTTTGCACTTCATTTTGCATCCAGAATTAGTAAATACAAACCATATTAAATATGACATCCTTGAATGGCCATGTTTATCAAGCAATCAGAGCATGCTTTTTTCCTCTCCCCAACAGAATCATTGATTGGTGAGACTTTTGTTGAAAGGATTATTGATAAACTTCAGGCAGCTCTGTCTACAGCAAAGGATCTTTCTGAAGCTGGAAATACTGAACCCTCAGTGTCTTTCATCTGTGATGTGGCCTCAAGCTTTTTCAGCTCAGTGAAGGGGTGTTTACTGATGCCATCCTCAGAAGACTTGCTGCTTACCATCTTCCAGCTCTGTGCTCAGAGGCAGGATGCAACACACTTGACAGGTAACTGGGAAGAGCACTCCAACCAGACTTTCTCACAGCTGATAATTCCATCTGAATTCTCTCTTGCTCATGGAACATGTTCAAGTGTGTAAGACGACACTGAATTGGAGCACTTGCAGCTGTAACTGACTCAAAAATTTGTGCTTTACTTTACAGTGCCCATAGTTACTACTACACATCAAGCCCTGTACACCTTTACAAGGAATTTTAAAGGGATTTTTTTGTTCATTCTGCTGTGTGGGGGTTCTATGATAAAAATGTGTGCAATCACTTCATTACAGATACATTTATTTATTCTGAAACTATTTATATTGGTCAGGTTGCCAAATTGTAATCACACTTCTCTCTTCAGCGGTTCAGACTGAGTTCCTGATTTATATTCTTTGAAGGCAGAATTTGAGAGTGAGAAATTGGTACATGCATTTACTGACATCAGTATAAATAAATAAAATGTTTTAGTGTTGTCATA
>VYZS01105953.1:6942-28504 GCA_013400695.1 Neodrepanis coruscans | reverse complement strand
GACTAGCTTGAAAGCCACTGCTGCTTTGCAAATGAATATTCAGTGTTTCAGTAAAAAGACTTGTGATTTTTGAAGACCATGTGGAGATGTTGTAGTAGACAAGAGGAACATTGCTCTTATTCTTGATGAAATTAAATTTTACCTGTGTGTCGTAGTTATGTTAATTTTTTTTTCTTTCTTTTCCTTACAACAGATTTACTTGTGTGCAAATTAAAACACACTTGGATGTCTGGTGTAAATTCACTTGTGCATCAGCTTCAGAGTACCCAGAAGCAGAGCAACTTTTTGCTTAAAGCTGCACTGTGGGTCAGGAATCAAATTCAGTCTTCCTCTTTGGATGTTAAAAGGTAATGAGGATCCCTATACCATTCTTTATTTAGTTTACTTCTGTATTGCTGAGAGACTTCTCAGTTGTTGAAGGAAACCTCCACAGGTCCAGCATGTGCAGAGCATTGGTACAACGTGCAGAGCATTGTGTCAGTGTATAAAATATGCTTTCACTGGATAATGCCAAACTTGTTTGCATTTTTTTGTTGTTTTCTCCTTTCTCAGCCTTCAGGTTTTGATCTCTGCAGTTAGTGACTTGTTGTCAAAGCTTATGGAGGCTGATGGACAGTCTGGATACCTTGTGAGAGCTTATGTGGAGCACGTCACACCGAACAAAGCTGAGTGGGGGAGGCTGCACGACTCTCTGTCCACTGAGGTATGAAAATAATGGCCTTGCATGGGGCAGCCAGTCTTTCCTCAAACCTCTGTCCCTCAGGGTGGTAAGCATCCTTTTTTTTTTTGTGGTTATGAATAGCCCTGTGTCTGTGCAGAGGTTCTTTTCAGCCTCTGTCCATGGAGAGGACAAAACCTCTATGTTTATGTGTATGGATGCATCCAGCGCTTCCTGTTATGGAAGGAACACTTGCTTTGCAGTTCAGAAATTTTAGCTGACAAAGTGTGCATTGTGAAGATGTTCTTACCTTTAAGTTAATTCTTCAAAAAAGATTAATTTTGTGAAGGACACCAATAACTGCAGAAGAACCTGATGTGCTGACTATCAACAAAATGCTGACATTCATGTAGTAGAGAGTGGGGAAGGACATACATTTCCTGTACAACCAATCTTCAGTAAACCTAGTATTTCTGGTAGAATATATAGAATTCTAAAGAAACATATTTTTTTTCTGAGGCACCAATGCAGTTTCAAAGTACTGCTGTGCATTTAGGTGACACTGGAACAGGTCACCCTCACCAGTGTGCTTTTGATGTCAGTTTGGTGGTTATTTTTTAATAATTCTGAATTTTCAAGGTTAAGCAGATCATAGCTTAGATCATCTGAATCATTAAAATGCCAGTTATTTCTTCGTGTTCTTCATATGACAGTGGATGCACAAACCTCTTCTGGAAGGAAGGCTTAGTATGAATTGTGAACCTCTGGGATCACGTGTGAAGCTGTGTGGCACAACTAAACTTCCAGGCCATCTGAGTACTTCAGCCTTACTAAGTAAGATGGTGCTTCTTGTGTTGGAAAATGCTGTAGTCCATGGAAATGATGATGCTGACAGGAAGAAAACTGACAATATAAGTAAGTTACAATGGTAAAACTTGAAGGAGTTTCTTCTTACAGTAGTTGTAGCCTGAATTGATAAATAGAAATGCATAGTTAGAGTTTGGCATACAAGTAGGTGATTTTATCCTTGTACCTTTTGTTGGGTTTTTTTTTTTTTGTGTGTTTGTTTTGGAGGGTTTTTGTTTCTTCATTTTTGTTGGTTCATTTTTGTTTGGTTTTTTTGTTTTTTTGTTCTGGGTCTCCTTTAAAAGTATAAGTATCTACAAGTAGAGTGTTTATATTTGTGGGACCCTTTTTGATTATATACATCTTGTCTCAACAGAGAGATGTTTGAATTTTCAATGAACTTCAGATTTGTTCATTCCCAAAACACATAGGGCCTTTGCATGAGTGGACAACAGGAGCTGTATCCCTGCCCTGAGGGCTTACCCACAGTGTAAAGGCAGCAATTTTAATGAATTCCACCGTGTGGAATCTGGTTTCTGTTTATTTTTAGAATTTCTTTTTATTTTTAGATTAGAGGTAGCGTTATCAAATTCACAATTCTATCTCCAGAAAATCTCACCATGAGGAGAAGTGTAATTGCTGAGTGTGGATCTTTGTGAGCTAGAACCATTTGCCAACTCTTTTCATCAAATGTGTTTGGTTTTCTTCTGGGCTTAGATCTCAGTTGTCTTGTCTGCGAGAAGTATATATTAAAAAAAAAAAAGGGAGAATAGGGAGGAGTTGTTCCATGTTGTGCTTGCTTGATTTGCTTTAAAAAAATCTTGAATATTTAGACTGGATTACTGTAGCTTTTTCTTCTCACATTTTATGATACAATGGCAAATACCCAATTCATGATCTGAAGCACCAGAGATTGTTTGTAAATAAAACATTTACAATGCATTAAAAATATACTAAAAAAAAAGCCCAATGAAAACTTGACTTGAAAACATCTTGCTTATGCACTGAATATATTCAGCAGTCATTTGTAAAGGACAGCTTCTGCTGTTTAATTAGTTGCAGAACTGTTGTACTCATTACAATGGATTGAAGAATTGGAGAATCCTCCTTCCCTTCTTCTGGAATATCTTCATATGCTGGAAGAGATGCACATCACATACAAGAAGTTCAGTACACTGAGCGGTACAGCCAGCCTTCAGCAAACTGTATTTGACAGGTAGGTGAGCACAAGCAAAGCAACTCTTAACTCTACATTTTGCTCTGTAGAAAGTATTAAGTGCCACTATATTTCCTTCTGTCTGTTGATTCAAACTTCATCCAAATGCTTTTGTGGTGAATTCTGAGCACCTGTGTGTATTAATCAGGGTCTTTCTTCTTCTTTGAAGATCAGAGGAACACGGAGGACTGTGGTCCTTAACCATGGCCAAAGTGATCCGTGCGGAAAGCGCCATGTCCTGGGAGAGGAAAGAACTTTTTAAGACAACCGAAGGGTATCTTAATGCTGCTGCCTGTAAACTTTCGGTTTGTTGTGAATGTTGATGATATTAAATGATCCTGCTTCTGTTGGATGGCAACTGAAGACTCAGAAATAAGTGATGTGTGTGTATGTCAAAGTGAGACTGTGGCTTAGTGTATGGGATGAGTTGCATCAGAGGGTATTTAGATCATGATGAACCAATTGACATTTTGTTTTCTGGTTAAATTTCTTTCTTGATGTCTTGCTTGTATGAATAGGTTTCTGCCATTAACAGAGGGCAGATTGCATACACTTCAGTGTTTGTCACCTTTCTTAATTGAGGAGGAAAAGAGAGAGCTTGTCTTCCACTGCGTGGCCAAACTTATGACATGCACACAGACAGATCTTTCCAGCACTAATGGTGAGTATGTTCTTACCTCAGTCTAGTTCATTAGAATTTAAGATTATTTAATAATTGTTTTTGCTTTTACATTTAGATAAATACATTTGGATAAAATGTATTAATGGTAATAATGTTGTTTTTCTCAGAAATGTTTTCTCAGTTTGCATATTTCTTCTAGACTGTTTGGCATTGTACTTGTTCGGTCTGATATTTTTTATTGGTATTTATGGTACTTTACCTTATTTCTTTGTCATTGTGCTTGTAGGAGATGTATTTGATTAGATTAGATGTAGATTAGATGTATTTGATTAGATTTATTGGAGAAAATGAACATAAATGCAGTTGTTCTTAAAAATGAAAACCAGTAATAATGCAACTGTAGTACTTCACTCTGAAAGTAAAAACTAACATTCCAACTAGAACTCCAATTAACAGTCCAATTAAAACTCCAGTAATATTAGAAATCACAACTTGCAGTTGCATATCCTTAATTATCCGTCCAAATTATTGCTTAGCGTACTACATTTTTAGTAGCACAAAGAAATTTCTATCTTAGCAGGTATTTTTCCTTTGTTAATTGTATAAGCTATCAATTAATTCTGTAGAAGGTGGTTTTTTTTTTTTTTTTAATTTTGGCCTGGATATAGTATTTTTGGCACCTGTGGATTAAGTGTTTAAAGAAAAAAGCATAGGTGTATTCAGACTTTTTTTTGATATTAATGTCACATGCAAATTAAATGATTCAGCCTATTGACACAAGTTCTTAACATTTGTTTAGCCTTGATAATTAAGACTATTGAGTGTCTATTTTTACTATGTTATAGGAGCATTTGGGTGTCTTTCCATTTTGAACTCCTGTCTGAATGATAGAAGTGTTGATTGTGATCATCTACTACCTGGAATACTGAAAATCATAATATCTTGGAAAAATGATGAAGAGGACAGCTTTCTCTTTAGCTGGTGGGTGCAACTTGGAGATAATTTGACCTCTTTTTTTTTTTTTTAACTTCTGAAACAACAGTTTGAGACACATAGAGTGGTCTGGGTTAGAAGGGACCATAAAGCTCATCTCATTCCACCCCCTGCCATGGGCAGAAACACCTCCCACTATCCCAGGTTGCTCCAACCTGGCCTTGGGCACTTCCAGGGATGAGGCAGCCACAGCTTCTCTGGGCAACCTGTGCCAGGGCCTCTCCACCCTCACAGGCAAGAATTCCTTCCCAATATCCCATTTAAAATTTTAATGTACCATATTTGGACATTTGAGGATTTATATTTTTTTTTCTTAAATGAGTAACTTAAACCAATTATTTTCCTTGCCTTGATTAATTAAAATTGCTAAGTTTCATAGTTTTTGTAAGTATATTACTTTAATAAATTTTACAAATTTATGAATCTGTAATTTAGCAATCTTATACTTGGCAGCTGGTGTAGCACTGTACCTTTGATAACCAGAGCATCAAAAGCACTAGGACAGAGTGTGGTGGTACCAGACTAACCTGTCATGAGAGGAGGGGTAGAGTCAAGAACATAGACACTCATGCCTTCAACATGAAGATGTGTAAGCTTTGGTTGTGTTTTCATTACAGCAATCTGAAAGAAACAAGTGCTCAGTTGCTTGGTTTCAACATTGAGATGATCCGTTACCTTCCCTTGCTGCTGAAGTACTCCACAGCTCCTTTGGCTGATAACGAGTGGGACTTTATCATGTGCTCCATGCTGGCTTGGTTAGAGGTAATATGAAAGTATCCTCATGATGTGCTCACCTTTTTTTTTTTGTTAGGAAACAGGTCAGCTGGTTACTCCCTGATTAATCAAATAAATGTGCAAAATGTCTCACTCTGTCACTGTGTGCTTACAAGGGCAGGATGGAAACTGCCATGTGACCTTTCTTGGTCTCAGGATTAATCTTGTCTATACTCTATGTGCCTCAAGACTATATATATATTTTTCTAATTTAAAAAACAACTAACAAACTTGTATGAAAATCTTGTGTAGACTAAGTGCTTGGGAATATTTTTAATTAATAATGATACTCCTTTTTGGGGAAACTAGTAAAAACAAAAATGAAAAGAGGCAGCTGTGTTGGGGAAGAATATTTCTTCTGACAGCCACTTCAATAAGTTCCAGTTTTTACTAAAAATTTCCAACTTGTATGATGTTGGCACAGCTTTTATGTTTGGGAGAGAAAAGTGAGAGCACTTCACAATTCACTTTTGTCTCATTGAACTGCAGAAGTGCTACAGGTGTGGCAAATTCCTGTTTGAATTTTCTTTCTGTCATTATAAAGAAGGTTATGTAATGGAAGCAGTCCAGGATTCATTTCAGGAAATTAATTTCAGGAAGTCTTAGCTAAAGTAGAAATTACATTTTTAAGCACAGCCCCTCACCCCAAATAATTCTCAAATGATCCTTTCAATTGTATCTTCTTTGAAATGACACTTTGTGGTGTAGACAGGAAATGCAAAACACATTTTAAAGCAGACTTATGGTTAAGAAATCCTCCTCTTTGTTTATTCCCTCCTAGACAACGAGTGAAAACCTTTCCCTTTATCACGTCCCGCTTGTGCAGATTTTTGCTTGTGTCAGTTGTGACTTGGCCTCTGCCCTTAGTGCTTACTTTGAAGCTGCAGCTCCTGAGACTATTGAAAAGCTTCCTAAGAACTTGATCAGTGAATGGAAAGAATTCTTTTCTGAGGGAATTCACAATCTGCTGTTACCTTTGTTGGTGAAGATCACAGGCAAGTACATGGCAAGAAGGGTTAATAGCCAAGCTCTTCTGAAACAGAATTTAGGAATATTATGTCAATATAGTCCATAAAAACTAAGTTTTTTAACACTTACATGCTAATTAGCAAAATAATTGCTCTTAACCTGGTGATTCTTAAGATTAGATGGACCCAGCTAAGCACAGTCTCCAATTGTTCCCAGCAGTGCTTGTTTGTGGTGCCACCCGTTGGTTTTCACACCTTTTGTCTTGTTTTAAACAGGAGAAACCAAAAATGCATCAGGAGGCTCTTTCCAGAACTCTGTGTTGACATCTTTGGGTGAGGCTCTAACTTACATCTCCAAGGACCAGCTGTTAAACCATAAACTGCCCCCCAAGTTTGTTGCAGGCCAGAAAACAAATCTTCCAGATAAACTCCAGACTCTCCTGAACACACTCTCTCCATTGCTGCTTTTCCGGGTTCGACCTGTACAGGTTTCTGTCTACCACATACTGTATAAGTAAGAACAAATTTCTTCCTTCCCTCATCCCATGTTCCATTAGGAGAGAAAATCCGTAACTGGGCAGTTTGTGTTCTGTGCTGGAGATCATTCACAATCATTAGTTGTGGATGCTAAATTTAATTGTAAAAGTAGACTGAGAAATTTAACTGCAATACATGAAGATACAATTTTATTTTGTGTATCAACAGATAGATGTCAATATCATAACAATAAAACTATTTATTTTTATCCTGAAATGAATCCCAAAATGTAAACTGAAATATTCCAGGTTCGATCTGGGTCTGATGCCATCATTAAATAGTACGATCTTTTTAATTTCACTAATTTAGATAAGACATTATGGAAGTGAATAGGTAGTAGTCTTATTTTATTGTCTATCAGTAATATTGACATTGATGAGCAAAGATCTATGCATAACATAAATTATTAAAAATTATTCGAAAGTTAAATCTGATTTCCTTTCCATATTTCTATAGATTAATGCCTGAATTGCCTAAATTTGATGATGAAGATCTCAAATCCTATGGTGACGAAGAGGAAGAATTGGCATTGTATGTATTTTTTCCTCACTTTTTTTAAAGCTGTTTTCCATATTTTTAAATGTTTTATAAGATTGAAATTTGCAGTAGGGTACTTGTCTGTCAGATGTTAAAAGAAAAAGAATTACATGGCTATGACAATAGGGCCATAAATATTTAAAATATTCAATGTAATTGGTTAAATCTGCCTTTGGGATTAAACTGGGGACAGTATTTGTACTTGTTTTTAGGTACAGTTACCAGACTAAGTGCCCTATATATGCTTTATATTGGAAAACCTTGACAGATTTTTACTCACATTCAGAAGGTGTCCACCTGCACAGGTAACTTCAGGTACTTGAAATTCCAAAAATTTTCCTGAAATAAACAGCCCCTTTTGTGTTCTGTGCAAAGCTTTAGTACCATGGCTGTCTAGGAAGGCTGTGAACATCAATTCAGCTAATGCTGTGCTCAGGATCTGAGTTTACCACTCCAGATACCGTTCTTCCATAGATCACCTCCAGCAGCTCTTATGTCTATCCTGGCCACTCAAGAACTCCTGCTGGAAAACATCCTGGAGTGCATTCCAGTTGGAGAATTTGCAGTTATTCAGCCCCTGAGTGATGAGTTCTGCCTTGTTCTAGGATACCTTCTCACTTGGAAGTTAACATTAGCTTTCTTCAAAGCAGCTTCTTCTCAGGTAAATATTCATCTTTTCATTTTAACTGAATTTATTAACCTCCTTACTTAGTTTGAGTACTGAAGTTTCATCCAGCTTTGTTGTTCTTTTTAATTATGTAACTTCCTGCCTGTTGTTTTTTGTGGAATTAGTGAAATTTTGAAAGCATCAATAGACATATTTCTGTACTGCTGTAGGTGAGGATGGCAATATTAGAGCAATAAAGAATTAAGGTTCATTAATAGATAATTCTTTCTTGCATTTTCAAACAAACTTGCACATATTATGATCTTCAGATCACTTAAAATGCTCTTTTAAACACTCTCTCTGAATCACAGTCTTGCTTTTCTTCCCTGCAAGGACATACTTGCGTTATTTAAAGAGTGAGCTGCATTTATAAAGTGTGTTTTGGGGTTTTTTGTGGTTTTTTTTTCCAGCTGCGAGTTCTCTACTCACAATACCTTAGAAGAACTAAAAGCTTGAATAAACTGCTTTATCACTTGTTCAGGCTTATGCCTGAAAACCCTGTCTTTTCTGGGCCAACTTCAGAAGTTCCAAATAAGGACACAAAAACCTTCTTCACTGAAGAGCTTCATTTAGATGTCAAAGGTTTGTAAAAACTTAGTGTATTTAAAAGAGTTGTGATACTGCAGAAATTTAAATATGGGGTTTTTTTGCTTAAAAATACTTATTTAGAAAATCTTACCTGTAAAACCAGGTATGCAGAGAGACAGATACATACATATGATTAAAAATCTTTGGCTAACACTCCCTATTTGAAACCACACCAAAGTTGAAACATTTATCAGAAAAATCAAGAGCAACAACAAAAAGGAATAATAAATTGCTACTGTTTAAATCTGAAACAAATTCCAAAACACTACAAATGTGTGATCAACTCTGGGACCATTGCTTCTAGATGTATATTTTTAATGCTAAATAGAATTTTTTTATTTCAATACATAAATACAAAAAAATCTAAAAATATTTTAATACATTTTTTAAATGTTTGAGACATTGTGTGTTGTATTTGTTGTGCTGCTCAGAAGACCTAGTGAATCAACGATGATGAGAGAAGATGTGCTGCTTTTTGTAGTTGAGAAACGTGAGAGAAATAGTTTTTAAAGCTCCTCCTTGATTTCTGGTAGTCCACCTAGAGGTCATTTCTAAACTAGAAGGTGAATTTCAAGGTGTGAGGTGTTAGGTAAGAAACCAAGAAGGGCTAAGCCCAATGAGCCTTCAGAGCAGCAATAATGGGAACATGTCTGTGAAATCCCATAGTTCTGTCGGGATCAGGACTTTTGTGTGTGGCATGGAGGCAGCAACACCCATGGCTGATGTGTTAAAGAGTATTTGAGCATCCTCTCTCTCCCTGCCAGGGACAGGGGTGCTGTCATCCCAGATCCCACACCTGGCCTGCTCCGTGTACCACATAACGCTGAAGGACTTGCCAGCCATGGTCAGGCTCTGGTGGAACAGCTGTGAAAAACGTGTCTTCAACGTTGTAGATAAATTCACAAGCAAGTATGTCAGCAGTGTGCTCTCATCCCAGGAAATCTCTTCTGTCCAGACTAGCACGCAGTTATTTAATGGCATGACGGTCAGTGGGACTTTTTTTGTCCTTTCTTTTTAAACACTTTCAAACATTTTCAAAAATTTTGCTTCTCAGAACCAGACTGTTTTGCATGATTGCATTTTTTGTTCTGAATGGCTGATGAAACATAATTTTGCTTAGTGTGAATGTATTGATGTTTATTATTTAATGTGTATCGTAATGTATTATATATATAAAGACTAGAGATGGTGAGTCTCTCTCTGGAGTTTTTGTGCATTTGTTTTTATAGGTCAAAGCTCGGTCTGCAGCACGAGAAGTCATTGCTACCTATTCAGTTGATGACATCTTTATTGAACTGATAATCCAGCTTCCACCAAATTACCCACTGGGATCCATAACAGTTGAGAGTGGGAAGAGGGTTGGTGTGGCTGTGCAGCAGTGGCGCAATTGGATGCTGCAGTTGAGCACATACCTTACACATCAGGTGAGCTGAAAGGAATATCCTAATTTGGAGACCTTAAAAAAAATATTCCCAGGAATGCAGTATTGTATGGTTCTGTATCAGGGATCTCAACAGGACTTCATAGGAATTGGGTCACTCTTATCCCCTGCTTTTTAACAGATGCTTAAACAGGGGTTAAATGTCTGCTAAGTCCTGTTAAATCCAGAGCCTAAGTTGAAAATTCAGATCTCTCAAGAAATGGGCCAGAGTTTGCCTCAGGTGGCAACGCTATCCCAGCTATAATTTGGAAAAAAACCCCAAGCAAACAAACAACAACTAAAACCCAGTCCATGAAATTCTTCTAAAGACCAGTGGTTGCTCCAGTTCCATCATCTCGTGTTTAGAACAAAACAAAACAGTGATTAAAAATTTTAAAATCCTTTTAATTGCTCCTAACTGCATTCTTCCTCTGATGAATGCTCATAGTGCTGTAGATCAGACTCTCATAAATAGCTCACTGTATGTATTGCATTTAATTTCAGATTATAAAGCCCTCAGGCTTTGTTTCCTTCATGTGTTTATGAATAACAGTAGGAATAGTCTGAAGGAAATCTACAGTATTAACAGCTCTTTTCCCTCTGTTAGAATGGAAGCATTATGGAAGGCTTATCTTTGTGGAAAAATAACGTGGATAAACGTTTTGAAGGTGTTGAAGATTGCATGATATGTTTCTCAGTCATTCATGGTTCCAACTATTCTCTTCCCAAAAAGGCTTGCAGAACATGCAAGAAAAAGTTTCATTCAGCTTGCTTGGTAAGTACCTGGACTAAATCTTTTTAAACAGGCAAAGTACCATGGAATCACATGAGAGAGGGGCTGCTACACTGTGTTATTTGTGTATAAGGTTTGGTTTTTTACTGTTTCTTATTAAGTATTAGTTAATGTTTTGAAAGTTATAGTAATTGGTAAATAATGATTGTTATTGATGATGTACCAGCATTCCTGATACTCAGCTTGCATTAGTATATTAAAGAGCTGTATTTCTGTTTTTTTTCAGTACAAATGGTTCACATCTAGCAACAAATCTACCTGTCCACTCTGTCGAGAGACATTCTTCTGAACTAAAACTGTCTTTTCTCTTTCTGTGAGTTAAATAACATGAAGAGCAGGAGATTAACTGTATGTTGAAAGCAGCTAACTGCTTGGAAAGAAATGTCAGTTACTTTAAATTCTTCACTAGTGGGATGTGAAACATAGTTACCTATGGACTGTTTTTTTTTTTGTAAGCCTGAAGGGTCTTCTTTGATTTAAAGAAATATATAACAGTAATTTATTTTAATTGGTATATTTTTAGGAGATATTAAAAATTTCAGAAATAAGGCAGAGTTATGTCTGAAAAGTGCAGTTTAAGCCGCAGCATAGTTGATTAAAACCTCTTCTTTTAGGCATATTCTAACATGGTCTTATGTAATTAACCCAGATCATACCTCTTAATATAACAGGTGAATACAGCAGTGGTGGTATAAAGACTTGATTTTTTTATTATAATGCATTCATAATAGTCCCTCTTACAGGGAAAAAAAAAGAGTGTTGCTGCTAGATATTAAGGCATGAAACTACAGCGATAATCTTCTGTTAAAGCATAAAATTTAAACATAGCCTGTTCTAAATTAGCAAGTTTATAAACTGAAGTTTCACCTTCAACAGTTTCTTTTTCCCAAAACCTCTTCAGCCATCCAGCAGCCTAAAAACCATGGAAACTCAGAAGCCCAGCTGAGAGAGCACAATCATTCCTGCAGGACAATGAGTAACACCATCAATTTATTGCTGATTGGCTTCTGAAGATAAGGCACACATAGATCAATCTTTGTTCATCTTCATTAGCTGGCAAATTAATTATCACTGAGTGTCCACTGCACTTCCACTGTCCTGTAAAAATAAGGACTCTTAAGCGAACATGCAGATGTATCAGAATTTAATAGACTTCAACTATACATTTTTTCATACCTTTTTTCTGTTTTTAACAGCGGTAGCATACTAATGTATTCCAACTTGGATATTTGTGGTGGATCTTTGAAAAGTCAGTAAAACGGGGGAATGAATAAATTTTGTCAATCTCTGTAGTCTCTGGATTGCTGTCTCTTCTTCTGTGTGATAAACTTTCAGAAATTAATAGTATAAATTTTGGTTTCTGTATGTTTTCTCAAAGTTGGTCACTTTTTGAGGCGACAGCTCTAGAAATGATTTTTAGCTGTTGATAACTGAAATCTGTATTTTTAACAGGTAATGCTGGGCTTCCAGGGGAGAAATTCCTTGAGTAAGAGAAAAGGGAAAAGATTTAAAACTGCTATGGAAAAGGTCTAACTGAAAAGACAGAGCAGGTAGCATCTGTACTGTTTCATAGTCACTAAAACTCCAGGATTGTCTCAGTTGCATCCCTGGATATTCTAAATGCCACTGGCCTTCTTGGCCACCTGGGCTCATGTTCAGCTGCTCTCACCAGCAGCTCCAGGGCCTTTTCCTGCCCAGCAGCTTTCCAGTCCCAGGCCTGCAGCATTCCAGGGGTTGTGGTGACCTGAGGGAAGGAGACCCAGCACAGGAGAGACACTTGTTTCTTATGACAGAAACAAACTTGCTAATTGTGCCTTACACCTGTGAAAGTGCCTGATCCTACATCAAAAGGATGAGTCGAAGTACTTATTTAAATACAGCATAGCTACAAATTAGCTGGAGGAATTCTATCCAGACTAAATGACAAATGTACAAATCCGTATTTATAGAGGAAAAGGCCTTTTTGTGCTTAAGTGCAAATGCAGCAGGGTGGGTTATTTCATGGTTCCTGCAGAGCCAGAGGAGCCAGAGGACAGCTGCACCTCTGCCAGCAGGGAACAGCTGAATATCCAGAATACATCCAGAAACATCCAGAATAAATAGAAATACAGAGTCTTCTTCAGTTTCACTGCACTAATCAGGCAGTGAGCATACACCTTCAAAGGGGGAAAATCTTGGCTTAAAAGTTGATTTGATGACTTCAGTGATCAACTGACAACTGGGTGTTCAACTTTCTGCATGCCTGTGACATGGAAGGTAAGGAGGAATTATCAAGGCTTCCTAAATTTGAGGATGGTCAGCTTCTCTTGTCCTGCCTGCCTGGAAAGTACTCGTGTGCCTTCTAAGCCACTTTTCTTCATTGTTCCCAGGATTTCATCTGTAATTCAAAGTTCAGTGTTTACAATTGGTCATAACAGACAGTACCAAAGTATCTGTCAAATGTAAGCTGTGAACTTATAAAGAGGATACATAAACTATGTCCTCTTACTCTTTCAGACAGTAATTTTTAGGCGAAATAATCTTCCACCCAGAACAAATAAAGTTTGCAATTTTCTAACTAAAGTTCAGGATTTTGCTATAGGCAGCAAAGAATAATCCTGTGTGAAGCCAAATTGTAGGAGAAAGTGACATTTGCAGCATCTTCTCCAAAAAGCTGCCTCATAAACCAGGTGTGAGGAATAATCTTTCTTATTGAAAGTACTTCTGATAAGCTGTAGCCATTAAGCATTAGATCAGAAGGAACAAGTCCAAATCTTTTCCCTACACCTGTAAAATGGAAGACATCACATTTCAAACTAAGGGGTTTTGCTTTTTAAGTTTCTCTTCCATGAGAAGGGATTGGCCTGGTTTCATTGATAAGTTCAGAAGATTTACAGTCATGTCTCAGACTTGGAAGGGAGATCCTACCATTTTCCAAACCAGCTTGGGAGTTCTTATTTTTGATAAATATGCTTGTATTTTTGGTCTAGCTATGAGCAATATTTTGATTAGTAGTGTTTAAATCTGGTTTGGTACATTTAAATGTCCAAGGACAGTGATCACCTGGATTATTTTCTTCAATTGTGACCAAGTAGAATAATCCCCCTGGTGAAAGTAGGTCTGGTACTAAAGGGAAAACTCTATCCATTACTTCTCTGCCCTGTTTGCCACCAGCCCAGGATGCCTCTATTCCATGGTTTTTCACCTAGAAAGAATAAAAAGAAAGACTGTTGTTATTTTGCAGGGAACAAATGCATTTTCCATTGAAAGTCTTCTGTAAGAAATCCCAACAGAAGTCCTACATGGTTTATACTTGATGGAGAAGCAGCAGCCAACAATCCTTATTCCCATGTAACCTGTACAGGGAACTCCAGTAAAGTATTTTAAATAAATCAGTGCTGGTCCTACAACACCCTTTTTCAAAAAAAACCCAACCTGCAGTTTTTATAGCAGGGTCTTTTTGATTCGCCATCTCTCCTCTGACAGTAGAAATAACGTTTTTATTACTTATTTCAAATGTTTCCTACCTCTTCAGAAGGTGTCACCACATATGGAGGGTTGAACAGCAGCAGATCAACCTTCCCATTTAGCCTTGGAGACAATCCTTTGACCTGTAGATGAAGGTGATGATTCTTTGTGTGTGTGGTTTTTTGGTTTTTTTTGAAACATGAAGATTACAAATACTCTGTAAGAAGTGCCCATGCAGAGCAGAATGATTACAATAGTCTTAAGATTGTGTTGTAGATAAGCAAGAGGTCAGATATTTAGGTTAGATATAAAAGATTGCTGAATTTATCCTCAGTTAACATTTGTGAGCCAAAACTGTGGCAACTGCAGTTCAGTTCTTGAGTGTGAGCAGTTGTTCATCTCTTTTAAATCCCATTTATTGTTGCCTGTCTACATCAGCTTTTCAGTGTTGCCCAGCAACAGGACAAAGAGCAATGGCCATAACCTAAAACACACCAAGTTCCACCTCAACGTGAGGAAGAACTGCTTTACACTGAGGCTGGCAGAGCACTGGAACAGCTGCTCAGGGAGGTCATGGATTCTCCCTCTCTGGGGACATTCCAAACCCACCTGGATGTGCTCCTTTCTTCACCTGCTCCAGGTGACCAGGGGGGTTGGACTGGATGATCTCCAGAAGTCCCTTCCAACCCTAATTATGGTGTGATTTCAGGATCTCTAATAAGTATTTAATAATTACAAAAGCTATCAAGAAGATATTACTGAAACATCTTATCTTACCAAGTCAGTAATGACTGGCTGAAGGTGAACATTGTTAAGCAGAGCTGTCTCTTGTGTACAGTAAGCTGCCATGGGGTTGATATCTGTACATCTAAAAGCAAAATATTACAAAGTGTAAGTTACAGGCCACTGTACCTGGAATTTTAGCCCTATGAACCACATGCTAATTTATGTACTTTCAATGAAAATACCCATTTCAGCATCCTTTACTTTTCAAGGAAATAGCAAAAAATAGCCAGTAAAACACAGTGTACTAGCAGCTAAACCATTCAATGCTGCACCGAAACTTTTAATGGCTGTCTTAAAACTAAAGTGCAGGATTTCCACTCTGCACAAACATATATATTCATACAAGTTTCTACTAAAATTCAGTTACTGCCAACACCCAGGTAACTCATCTCAACACACCTGTCAGTGGCTAAAATTCAAGATTCAACCCAGGCTTAGCAGCTTGTCTAAGAAGCAGGAAAGTGGAATTCCAGTCACAGCAGTACTTATTTGTTAAAGACCCTGAAGTAACCAGTTCAGGCTCTGTAGTGGTGCATCCCCCTTCACCCTTGGGCCAGGTCTCAGAAATCCTCTACAGGCTCTTCTTGCTTTGGTTTCTGTACCTGTAGAGCTAATATTTCTTTGTGAATAGTTTTTAAAATGTGAGAATGAGAAATACGTATGTGAGTGTTTTTTATTGTTGCATGCAACAATTTAACTGCTGTTATACTTACAAGTACAGTGCACTGGATCCAAGGATGGAAGAAGCTAGAAATGCTGAAACCACACCGGATCCACATCCTATTTCGAGGCAGATCTCAACTCTAAAGAGAGAAAACACTCTGGATGACTTTTATTTGTAACACTTAAGAGCAATGCAGCTTAGAATTAGTCAAGACACTGTTATGGAATGTGCTGTTCTTCTCCAAACACGCTGAAGTCCAGAATTGTAGGATCACAGAACACCCTGAGCTGGAAGGGACCCACAAGGATCATCCAGTCCAACACTGAGCCCTGCACAGGACCATCCCCAAAAGTTTGGGATGGGCCTGAGATGATCATCCAAAGATTCCTTGAGCTCTGTCAGCCTCGGTGCTGTGCCCACTGCCCTGGGGAGCCTGTTCAATGCCCAACCACCCTCTGGGGGAAGAACCTTGTCCTAATACCCAACCTAACCCTCCCCTGACACAACTCCAGGCTATTCCGTGTGTCCTGTCCCTGGTCCCCACTGCGCAGAGCTCACTGCCCGCCCCTGCGGCGCCCAGTCCCTCAAGCCACACCAACCCCTCCCCAGCCTCAACCCCGTCCCTACCCAGCCTCCCGCAGGCTGCCCGCGTCCATCTCCAGCGCATCCAGCAGCAGGAAGGTGTCCTCTGCCGGCTCGTACACCTCCCGGAGTGGCCCCAGGCAGGCCCAGCACGGGGTGGGCAGAGCCGCGGCCGCCGCCATTTCCTCGGCTGCGCCATCCCGGGCCCGCGCAGCCGCCACCCTGCCCCGCGGGGCGGGGCCCTGAGATGGCTGGTGCCCGTCTCCCTTCAGCCTCGTGGGGGTTCCACCGCTCCACCACCGCGAAATTCCAGCCCTCGCGGTGGTCACGGTGATTTAACATTGAACATCATCACACAGCGAGCCCGCAGTGGGTGTCTGTGAGGGCTCTCCTCATAATTTCCCTCACAAAATTGTTTTTCCATCGTGAGGGGCCGCCGCGGGGAGTCAGCACGAACCCGAGTGAAAGAGGGCGGGGGAAAAATTCTCACACTCGATACTCAAATGAAGCTCTGTTCCCCGTTTTAAAGTACTGTGTTTCTGTGGTTCTCAACATCCTGATGTCCCAATCCCGTGGACTTCATAGGATCACAGAATGGCCTGGGTTGAAAGCGACCGTAAAGATCGTCCAGTTCTCTGCGAAAACCAAGAATTGAGGGAAAATTTCAGGGCACAGATCAGATTAGTAATTTTTTTGTTTCCTACAAGACGAAACCCAAACTGATTGTGATCAAAAGCAGAGAGTTAGACAAATTCTAATTGCTATTAAATGTCTGTGTTTGATTATTAATGCACTGAACACTCGAATTCTGAGAGTGAGATGAATAAATATCCAGGCCAATGGAGGAAAAAGATGATGTTAATAAACAGCTCAGAATCTTAAAATGCAATTTTGATAATTTCACAGAACACGAGTTTTGGGAAAAGAAGGAAAAAACCCCACCCCCCTCCCGCCGCGTTTATTTCTGTATCCACTGTAGGATCAGCATTGTGCAGAAATATAGGAAAACACAGAAAGGGAATTCCTGTGAATCGTGGGGATCTCATCCTTTACCCTCCACTGCAAAGAACTGTGAAATAGATACTTTGTCCTGAAAGTTTTTATTCACCTATTTCACACGTGCTGTGTGAAAAAAAATGATGTCATGAGTATACTCAGTCCTTGCCCTAACAAGTAAAATCAATGTGCTGCTCTTTAGCCTCAAAGCCAATCTTTTTTCAGGTAGCCAACAGAAATTATCAATAATGATAATATACCAGAAATACATGCTAAGAATTATGATAAGTCTGTAGTAAACAACTGTCCTTTATGTCCAATCTTTTGGAGTAAGTGAATGCAATCACACATCGAGATTAATATTCAGAGACCCAGAGATGAGGTTTTAGCTCAAGGATCGTTTTTGTCCTGTCATGAAACCATCGAACTTTATCTTAAAAAAGGTTTCTTGCTCCACTATCTGGTGTGTGAAGCAATTCTAGAAACTCAGAAGTTCAGAAATCTTCAGTTTCTAGACTAAATTTATTCATTTATTCTCTCTTCCCTATGTAGTGTTGTCATAACCTGTCTCAACCTTCATTTTGCCAGCTAAATTAGTTGTTGTTGCCTCTCTTATCAGGTTCTTTCATCGACCTGTTCTGATCAGAGCTATTGTGGCATTCAGAGTGGCACACAAGCTAAATGAGATCTTAGCCTGGGAGAAGAGAATGATTTAATTTGCTGGAATTATCTTGTCTGATGTGGAGTAGGAATATCACATTTGTGTCAGAATGGTGGGTTCTATATTCCCAAAGATTTGCTGCTGCAGCAAACAAATGAGTACTTGTAAAACGTAGTAAGTTTGCATAAAATTCCATTGCTTTGGTAAAATGAACTCATGTCAAGAGAGAATTTTGCACTGTGTCCATATTAGGAAAATGAATTTTTAGGATATATTTTCTTAATCTCTACAGGTGGCCAAGCTTTAGAGTGCAGTAGAAGAAGTGACTTCACCATTTTCAGCTGTACTGGTTATTGTTTTTGGCTATTTCATACTTCATGAAATCTGGTTAATTATTATTGGGTTTTTTTAATACTTATAAGTCCTTCTGGGTGAATTTTATAAAACATTTATTTTTATTGCTTATATAACTACCTACCTAAAATGTTTTTCTTGGTAGCCAACTGTACTGTTTTTGCCAGAACAGATTCTATTTCAATTTTGGGAAATTGTTGGAAAGCTAATATTCCCGTTTTTCAGTGGTGCCTGTGCCATGTTATTAAACTAGGCTTTATTGGGGATGAAAAATTGTTCTTGACAGGAATCATAACCATTTGCTTATACTAAGCTATATGGCTTCATCCCATCTGGAATTTACTGCCATACCTCTCATGCAGCAAATCCTTAACCCATGATTTCCCAGCTGCCTGTCAGACCTCAGAGGTCTCCACTGTAAAATTATCCAACATTTCACAGCTGCACTTGGCCCTCCATGCCATGGAAAAAACATAGGCCTGTGCTGGACCCAGGAATGCTCCTGTTTCACTGCATTTGAGGAATTGGAGCTACCAGGATAACTGTAAAGGTAGAACTGCTGAGAGAAGCCTGGAAGAAATCTCTTTATCTAAGTAATCCAGCAGGCAACCTCACTTTATAATATCTTTCTTAAACTGAGCAAGTATCTTCTTAAAAGTAGATAGGATTCTTGCCATTAATATTTCTAATGAAAAGCTGTTGTAACTCCTTGGTGCTGTAATCGTTAGAAACCTTGTAATTCCCAGCCTAAATGCCAAAGTGATAAGTTTTGTACTCACTCTTCTGGCAAATAAGTGATCTTAAGCCATTCTTCTCATAGTTTTTCCTTGGTGGATTTTTGGTTCTCATCAGCCTTGGTTTTGCTTGACTAAATAAGAAGAAATATATAAGAAATATATTTATATAAGAATATTTATATAAGAAATAAATAAGAAATGCTCTTAAAAACTTCCTCTCATAAGACCTTCTTTTCATTTCTCTTACCACACTTCTAGACTTTCCGTGTATGGATTCAAGTCTGACTTCACCCTGAATGTGACTTGTACAAAATACTACAGGTAATGCCTTACTGATGCTTCATTATCTTTCATGGAATTTTCCAGGTACATCCCAGGATCATGACTGCACTGTCATTGCAGAAGTAGTTTCTTACCATTTTATGATCAGCTGGTTTTCCTCACTGGTTGCAAAATAAAGTAAGAATTCTGTAGCTTTTTATTGTTTTCAATAGTTCCCTTTTTGCAAGCCTATTGCTCACATTCTAGTCATTTTGTTCACCCCTGCCATGATGTCTCCTGATTGCATGTTGTCACCACAGTGATTCCAAGGATACTGATAAAATCAGCCCCAGGACTGGTATTTCAGGAAGCAACCATTAGTTATTGTGAACCTGATACTATTCCTTTTCAGTGTGGTGTATGACTAGCTGTTATTCAGTTTCTTGTTCACCTCATGTACCTGCTGCCAATTCCATAATTTCCAGCTTAGTTCATACTTTTCCACATAACATCACATCTAAGGCTGCATGGGAGTCAAAGTAGATTAATTTTTGTGTTTAAAAATGGAGACAGGCAGTGCAGTAATGTGGCAAGATGTACTGCCTCTGCCATCATGGCCAAAATCATCATCCATCTGTTGTTTTTAATCATTATCCCAGGTCAATGGTACAGAGGCCCTGCTGCTTCTCTTCTTGTCTTTCTGGACATGTGTGCAAAGCATTTTGCTCTAATATTTAATATCTTCAGTAGAATCCTAGAATCACAGAATGCTTTGAGTTAGAAGGGGCCTTAAAAATAATCCATTTCCAACCCCCTGCCATGGGCAGGGACACCTCCCACTAGTCCAGGCTACTCCAAACCTCATCCAACCTGGCCTTGAACACTTCCAGGGATGGGGCAGTAGTCTTCATTAAGACTATTTCAGACTGATTTTAACCATTCTTATGTTACATTGTATATTCTAGCTCGGAAGACATAGCTTTTTCACTGATCAGTCTTTTATTCTATTTCTTTTTGAGGCTGCATATTCATAATATTGTGCTTTAGAGGGTTATTTAACCAACCAGGCTTGAAGCCTATTCTGTACACATTCATTCCTGTGCTTCCACCTTTGACCACAATCAAATATTTTCATCCCCTTTTGACCTTNTGCAATCACACATCGAGATTAATATTCAGAGACCCAGAGATGAGGTTTTAGCTCAAGGATCGTTTTTGTCCTGTCATGAAACCATCGAACTTTATCTTAAAAAAGGTTTCTTGCTCCACTATCTGGTGTGTGAAGCAATTCTAGAAACTCAGAAGTTCAGAAATCTTCAGTTTCTAGACTAAATTTATTCATTTATTCTCTCTTCCCTATGTAGTGTTGTCATAACCTGTCTCAACCTTCATTTTGCCAGCTAAATTAGTTGTTGTTGCCTCTCTTATCAGGTTCTTTCATCGACCTGTTCTGATCAGAGCTATTGTGGCATTCAGAGTGGCACACAAGCTAAATGAGATCTTAGCCTGGGAGAAGAGAATGATTTAATTTGCTGGAATTATCTTGTCTGATGTGGAGTAGGAATATCACATTTGTGTCAGAATGGTGGGTTCTATATTCCCAAAGATTTGCTGCTGCAGCAAACAAATGAGTACTTGTAAAACGTAGTAAGTTTGCATAAAATTCCATTGCTTTGGTAAAATGAACTCATGTCAAGAGAGAATTTTGCACTGTGTCCATATTAGGAAAATGAATTTTTAGGATATATTTTCTTAATCTCTACAGGTGGCCAAGCTTTAGAGTGCAGTAGAAGAAGTGACTTCACCATTTTCAGCTGTACTGGTTATTGTTTTTGGCTATTTCATACTTCATGAAATCTGGTTAATTATTATTGGGTTTTTTTAATACTTATAAGTCCTTCTGGGTGAATTTTATAAAACATTTATTTTTATTGCTTATATAACTACCTACCTAAAATGTTTTTCTTGGTAGCCAACTGTACTGTTTTTGCCAGAACAGATTCTATTTCAATTTTGGGAAATTGTTGGAAAGCTAATATTCCCGTTTTTCAGTGGTGCCTGTGCCATGTTATTAAACTAGGCTTTATTGGGGATGAAAAATTGTTCTTGACAGGAATCATAACCATTTGCTTATACTAAGCTATATGGCTTCATCCCATCTGGAATTTACTGCCATACCTCTCATGCAGCAAATCCTTAACCCATGATTTCCCAGCTGCCTGTCAGACCTCAGAGGTCTCCACTGTAAAATTATCCAACATTTCACAGCTGCACTTGGCCCTCCATGCCATGGAAAAAACATAGGCCTGTGCTGGACCCAGGAATGCTCCTGTTTCACTGCATTTGAGGAATTGGAGCTACCAGGATAACTGTAAAGGTAGAACTGCTGAGAGAAGCCTGGAAGAAATCTCTTTATCTAAGTAATCCAGCAGGCAACCTCACTTTATAATATCTT
>VYZS01105950.1:0-22737 GCA_013400695.1 Neodrepanis coruscans | reverse complement strand
CCCACTCAAACCATTCCATGATCCTGTACTGGACCAGTGGGATCACAACAGATTTCCTCAGGAGCTGCAAATCATGATTCAAATCCCACAGAACCCCAGGATGGTTTGGGTTGGGAGGGACCTTAAAGCTCCTGCAGTGCCACCCCCTGCCCTGGGCAGGGACACCTCCCACTGTCCCAGTCCCTCTGAACATGCTGGTCTTTGTTCACAGCTCAGATCCAGGCAAGTTGATGGCACTAAAACTCCATCCCCACTGTGCTGATGGAGATGGAAGTTTATCCTGCAGGAGATACCAAGTCCCTTGGCTCAAGAGACAGATGGAAAAGAGACTAAGGGATGTCTGAGCCTGGCACCAGCTTCATTTATTTCACAGCAAAAGGGCAAATGGGAGTGAGAATTACCTTGCTGCAGTCCACAGCAAACTGCTTTAAGTTGAGGGACAGAATTGAATCCAAAGGCTCAGTTCTGAAGTAAAACAGCACCAAAGTGGTTATCAGCATATAATATAACCCAATTTAGACATGACAAACCTGCTGTATTGGCCCAAAGTTCAGAGCAACAAACACTAAAACATCACCAACCCCTCAGAGGATCAAATGATAAAAATCTGGGTAGAATGAAAGGCAGAAAGTCAAAGCTCCCAAGCCCTTTTTGCGGCACATTGATTTGTTTCTGAGCCACAGCTGCTTTCCATGTGAATCCCCCCCTTGATCCCCACACTCCTTTCATTCCCCAGCAAGCACAAACAAGGCAGCAGATGAATCAGGATTCCTTGATCAGAGTTTTGGAGTGTTCCTTTGGATCAAAAGGCAAAGCTGCTGCTGCTGGGGAGCTCTGTGAGAGGCACAAGGAAGAGCCATGATCTGCCCTCCTTCCCACCTGCTCCCTGTCAGAGATCTTGGCTCTCCAGCCTCCAAAAAACTGCAGGATTATAAAATAAATTATTTAGAGGCCTGGATCATTCATTCCACAGCACAGCCCTAAGAGCTGCTGCAACACAATCAGGAGGAGAACACTCAGCTAAGAAATGAAGCAAGTGGGGTGAGCAGCAGGAAATGCAGCCAAGAGACAGCAGCCAAATCTGCTTTGATTTTTCAGAGCAGTTACCCGAGTTGTCTTTGTAACATTTATACAAACAAACAACTGTAAATTCACTGTGTGTGAGCACAAAAACTGTTCTCCAAATATTGTCAGACATACCCCAAATAACTCCCAGTTCAAAGCATTTACAGAAAGGCTCGGCAGGAGCTGCAAAGAATTATTTCAGTATCTCCAGAAAGCTTCAGTGCCCTGAAAGGAATAACAGCAAAATGGGAGTTGGGGGGTTTTTTAAGGACTCACTTTTTGTGGGGTTTGCAAGCTGTAAAACCAATCAAATTTACATTTCCAAAGGATTCAGCTCCTGGTCACCTGGGGCCCTTTGCCTCCTGTTTGCACATTGCTGGAGAATTCCAAAGGCTTCAGGCAGACAGGGAGTGCAGAGCGGAGCAGGGAAGGGACAGAGCTGGAGCAGCTGCAAGGAAAAGCTTGGGGAGATTGGAAGGAGAGTGAAGGGATTGAAACATTCCCAAGGGTGACAGGAAAAAACAGGCAGTTCATTGATGATCCAAGGAATGTGCAGGGACAGCTCAAAAGGGGAAGCCAAGTTTGTGGGAATCTTTCTGATGGAGCATTAAACCAGAACAAGCAGCTCTGAATAACTCAGGGTTAGACCCACTCAGGATCTGCTCCCAGTGGGATCATTCCCAGCAGGTTTTTTAAGCAGCAAAAAGGCAGAATTTAGCCAACACCTTCCTCCATATCCAGCATCTCTCTTCAGGTTTTCCACTGATTTGTGGGCAGTGAAAACAAGAGGCTGAAGGGCCTTCAAGAACTCTCAGAAACACAGAAGAACTGCATGGAGAGAAAATACAAAACCACCTTCAACAAGGGGTATTCTTGTCCCAAAATGGGAAAATCAAATGCAGCAGAAAGATTTAATCCTTTGGAACAAAAATAAAGTCCATAGATAAGGATATAAGGATATTCCTTCAAGGTTTCCAGAGCTTTCAAAGATCTAAATGCCCAGAAATCAGGGAACAAGGCCACAAAGATGATTCCATTGTTTAACCCACTGAGATCCCCAGCATTTTATTTGGATCTGCACTGAACCCTGGATCTATTTTTTTCAAAGATAGTGACTTTGTCATCTTGAAAAACTACAGAAAAATACAAAGTCCTAAGTATATTAGGAAAAAAAAACCAGCCCAGTCTTATTCCAATTTTCCTCCATGTTTTTTCTCTCCTATATAGATTCCCTGATTAATTTATTATCATTTCTGGTCGTTGGCACCTGCAGTCCTGCTGATTAATTGCTGTTATAGTCTCATTATTTCAGTTCTATAAATACCCCATTTCATTTTCCTGCTTTCTATAGTCACTTTGCAACCTGCTTTTTTTCCTCCTCCACCTGGGGCCCTCACTTTCAATTTACCAGGAGACAGTGGGCAAAGATTGAGCTGAAATGCAGTAATTACACCTCCCTGCCCTGAAAAACAGAATCACTTCTTTTTCTTAGAGATAGAAGCAGCTGGGAGCTGCTCTGAAATTCCACAGCAATCCCAGAAAAAAAACCAAAAAAACACAAAAAAACCCCAACAATACTTATTACTTGCCAGATTAATAATAGAAACTGTTGCCTTCTGGAATTTGAAAAGCAAATGGAGATGGATGACAATGAGCTGCAACATTTGCATTTAGGAAGAATAAAGGGTTGATTCACAACCCAGACACAGCACATTGGGCATATCTGGTTCCACCTGCAGGAATATTAAAGCAGCACCAGATCCATCACTGCCAGGGCAGTTTTATATCCACAATCCTTGGTTTTCCATCTGCAACTCTCCCATTTGATGTCCTGGGGTTCTGTTGGCTCCTTTCAGGCCTTACATCTCCTGCCCCAATTCCCTGGGATCCTCTGAAGGTTTGGGAAGGCTTCTGAGTGCTTCTCCTAGAATTGTCAGCATGTCCTGGAAGAGAAAGGAAAGGGGGGAATGAATTGGGTTTGTGTTCCTGGGATTTCCCAGGATGGTGGGCAGCTCTTCCTCAGCACCACTGGGTGGGATTTGGAAGTGTCCTGTTTAAAATCTCTGTTGAGCAGCACTGGCCACTGATTTGCCAGAAAAAAACATCTTTATTCCCTGAGGAGGGAGAGGGAAAAACAGCTGCTTTTGAGGGAAGTTGGGAGAAACACAAAGAGGGGGGGAAAGTGAAGCCTCACTTAAGAGTGAAGTTCTCAAACCTCAGATCTGGAGTGAGAGACCAAACTTTGAGGGGAAAGACATCTCAGAGCTTCAGGAAGGCACCTGCCTTCCATCTGATTCCCTTTCAGGAGGGAGGAGAAGAGTTTTGCCTTCAGGAAGATCATCTTGAGGAATGGCCACACAAATCCCAAGGCATTGTGTCCCTCTCAGCTCCACTGCCTCCCTCCTGCTCCAGAGGGGGATCCCAACAGCAAAACTTGTGCCACTGGCACAGACAGGAGCAGCTTTTCCAAGGAGAAATCCCTGTGTATCCTCCCTGACACCCTGCAGTGCCCCATTCCAAGATTCCTGTGCCAAGGGATGATCAGGAAAAGGCAAATGAATTGATCATTGTTGGTCCCAAGCATTTTACTGATGATTTGGAGCCAAATTCTCTTTTGACCTGCACTGATCTCACTGCCAGAAATCACCTGGACAGCAGAGCCTTTGCATCCAGTCCCTATAAAATGTGTTCTGTTGGGGTTTTTTTAACAACATTTGCTTACTCTGGAGTAAATCTGTTCTTCCAGCTTCTCTTGGATTAAAGCACTTTCCATCAGAGTCTTTTTCTGCCTGAGAAAGGCAACCTTGGCCAGCTCTGCCTCCTTCCTCTGGCAGTCAGGACATGCTGAGGACTCGTGGATTGGAGCTTCTGTCACCTGGAAATTGGAGATTGGGATGCCATGAGCAAAGTCTGTCCTCAAGAAAATGAATAAAAATACAGACAAAGTACTGTCTGAAGAGAAGAACTGGCTTTTTAGGCAGTTGTGAAGTATTTCACAGTAATAATTCCATCTCTAGGTGTTTTTCCCTTTGCTGCCAGGCCAGAGGTTCTGATTTTCTTCACGAATTCCAAGAGCCCAAACTCTGAAGGAATTAACTCAAATATGCAGCTCTGAGTCAGAAAACAACCAAAATGCTCCAGTTGTCTCTGCAAAATAAACAGTTCCACTTGGGAATTCCTGTGTTAGTTTATCCACCATGAAAATCTTCAGCATATTTAACAGCATTACACAAATCCCAGTGTTTGTGCTCTCAGGAAATATCAATGGCTTTATCTGATTTAATTCACACAGATCCCATCTGGCTGCTGCAAAAGGAGTGGAATCAATTGTTGGAAAGTCACATCTCCCAACTCTCTGTCACCTTCTTCCTCTCTGCATAAAGATCTTCTTGTGTGCAGCTAAAGACAGAAGCAAACATATGTTCTCTGGAAATATAAGACAAATAAATAGGGAATAAAAATTCTACACCATTTGGAAGGTGGGTTAATATTAATACAATGAGAAAAAAAGCAGATTGATGGCATTTCAAATCATTTAAACAGACAGGAAGCCTGAAAGAATCATCAAAACTGAGTTTCAATTGTTACTCAATTATTAATTGCAGAGAAAATTGGGGGGGAAAAGAAAAGCACTTGGAATGGGGCAAAGATGTTTCTTAATCAAGGGATTGATGTCACCAAATTCCTCCATGTCTAAGAAAGTTGGGAACAGGGAATGTTTCTCTTTGGGACACTTGTAATGCTGGAGCCCCAAAGACTTCACAGCAGAAAATACACAGAATAATTTGATAAATAACCAGAAAATCAAGCCTTTTCCTTCAGCTGAGCCAGGTTTGCTGTGTGAGCAGTGACTGCTGAGCCCAGCCTTGCTCCACTACCCAAATCCTTCTTTTCCCACCAGCCAGGATTTTAGGAGGCTCTGATTATTTCCCAGCAGAGCCTCAGAAAGGACAAAGAGAAACTTTGGGATATCAACCCCAAAGCTCTGCCAGAGGCCTGAGTGTGGCCCCAGCCAGGGCTGCCTGTTTTCATCCCTTATTATGGGGTTTTTTTCCCCCCAAACCCCCACTGTGCTCCCCTGCAGTACCTGTTTCACACTCTCCCTGGTGTTTTCCAGCAGGACTTTGTTCATCAGCCTCCTGGGAACGATACAATTCCCAAATCCTGCCTCAGTTTTCCCTGCTGGGGCTCCAGGCTGCAGCTGCCTTGACTTGCCTGTGTTTTCCTGCTGCTTCATCCTCTTTATCTTCCTGCTGCAAAAAGAGCTGAGAGCAGCCAGTTCTCCAGGGAATACTGCAGGCATTTCTGGCACAAAGCAAAAGCATCAGTTGCAGGACCCAGGGAAAGAGGAGGATTTGCTGCCCCTGCATCTCTGGGATCTCTGTTATCCAACAAAAAACCCCAAGCCAGGGGCAGGATTTGGGCAACCACAGCAGGGCAGGATTTTAGTACATATTGGAGCTGAATTTCTACATCCAAAAGAGGGGAGGGGGGGTAAGAACTTGAAAGAATTTAACTCTTGATCCAGAAGAAAGAGCAGTAATTAAATACCATTAAATAAACTGGTTTTCAGCACCTGCCCAGGACAGATTTGAGCTTCTTCCCACCTGAAACTGCAACTTAAATAAAAATGGATTAAATGGAAAGAGAGTTCTTCATCTGGGAACTCTAAGGAGCAATTCCTAAAAAGAATTACAGGGCCATTGAAACCCCTCCAATAGATCCCCCAACCTCCAGCCAGGCACTGTTTGGTTTTTTTTGGAGGAAATACAATTCCATTAGAAAATCCTTTCCCCTCAAGCTTCAATGATCATTTCTTAAATTCTTTATAAGATCTTGTTTAAAAAACATCTTTCCCTCTTTCATCTCTTCCTCTCCTTCCCAGTGGCATGTGGAAATAAATAAAGCAGATTATACTTCAGAGGGGTGGGTCAGGATGGATTTCCAGCTCCACTCAGTGATTTGTGGCAGATTTTCCACAGGCTTAGGGCACAATCAATACAGTATTTCATGGGCATCAGCACCACAGGGCCTGATTACACATTTAAACAATCCCTCCACATGGTTTGTTTTACACCTTGAAATTCAGTTTTATCCCACTGACTGAAGGCACTGGGAGAATTTAGGGAGAGATGAACAACAATTGGCAATGCCTTCAAATGGAATTTAATGAAAACAAATTTCCTTGGGAGGGTCATAAACATTTGAGGGGAAAAAAAATCAGCATTTCAGTCACCAAATGATTTTCCTTCGAGCTGCAAAGTGGAGTCCCTGCAAAACTGTAACTCATGTGTCATTACTGGGATTAATCCCACTAAAAAACATTTGTGCTGTACATCCAATTAATAGGGAATGAATAAAGAGATTATAAAAGGGGTTTTTTTACAGGAAAAAAACCAACAGAATAAACCCCTTTGACTGCTCAAATGCATAAATTAAACACATGGGATCCACTGAGCATTTTGTGACAATTTAATAGCAGCTTAATTAATTCACTTCAAGCTCTCCTGACATACAGAAGTGCATTTTGATTCAGAATTAGTTTCTAATAATGCCTGAATCCTGTGCTGCCACACACCCACCATTTCAGAGGAAACATCTGCCAAGGGAGCAGGAATTTCTGAACCTCACTGCACGACTCCCCCCTCAAGTCACTTTTCTAATATTAATTCGTGTTTAACAATAATCTCAGAAAGAAAAGGACTTATCAAGGACTGTAATTTTACTGAAACAAGGAGACAAAAAAAAAGAGAGAACAGTTAAATTGTGAAAAATGTGTCTTTTCCCTGCACACTGTTTTATTTCCAGGCTTTTTCCCAGGTGTAGAAGCTTCTCTTGCCCTTCAGCTCTGCTTGGCTTTATTCCTTGTTTTCCACCTATTCCCTCCTTCCCATCCCACATCCCAGGGAATCCCTGCAGGGCCAATTGCTGCCCCAGAAGAGCCTTTTCCTGGTGCTTGGCTGCCCCAAATCCAGCATTCCCACATCCTCCCCTTGGTGGGGAAACAGGAGCAGCAGCAGTGTCAGAGTCACATCTCCCACAGGAAGGTCCCAAACATGGAATATTTAGGAAATAAAGCCCCAAACTGAGGCCTCAGTGAGAAGTTAATCCCCATGTCTCCATTCCAAGGGTTGGGAACTAAGTGACCTACATAGATTTGCCTTTCTGTAACTCCCAACTTTAAATATGACATTTTAAATCAAGGAGGGGAGGGAGTAAAAGAGGGAAAGGCTTTTCCTTTGATGTCTGACTGCTTGAACAGGAACACTGGCAGGCACTTTGTTGTTGTCATGCTCTACCAATACTCTGTTTGAAGGGGAAAAAAAAGCTAATTGTGAAAGGCAGGAACTGATAATTCCTCTTCAGGAGGATTTTACCTCTGTATCTTGAGATCTCACTAATTATCTAAATTGATCTGCAGCAGTTCAGGGTAACACTGGGAGCCCCCCCAGGAAACACAGACCTGAGAGAAACAGGCTGAAACAGGAGGTTATTCCTCTCAAATATGAATTTAGAGCAAATGAAGCTCATCAGCATCCCCATGGAATGGGTTGGAAGAATCCCTGTTCTTTCCCAGTTCCATAAAAGGCACCAGTGAAGCCTCTAAACTCTCTTTCCAAGCAGAGTTTCCATGTAGGAGTTCCTGCTTGGAANTTACCTGAAGACAAGTTCAGAAATACCCTGTGGGCTCAGTGCAGATTTACTGCAGCAATTTAGTTCAAGGTGAGCTCATATTCTATTTTTTTCTTTTTTTTTTAGATCTCCAAGTTGCCAAAATAAGACAAAGCTTGGAAGCTCCTGAGCACTGAATGATTACGGGCAAGAAGAGGAGGCATTTCTAGATGGCAGAGGCTGCTGTGCTTATTTTATTTGTATGTCAATATTCTGCAATAAATCCCAGTATCAATATTTTAAAGAAGTCTCATTGGTGCTGAGGAATTTGGGGATGAGATGAACCAGATTTTCTTTTCACAGAGATAATGGTTGGGAGAACTTCTGCAAAAGACAAGTCCTGTTTTCAGACATCAGCTCAAGGGAATGGGGCACAACCTTTGCCCATCAGACCTCCCCTTTGTGCAGAACTACAAAATCCTGGCACTGATCCCAGGAATCAAATCCTCCAGGTGCAGCTTTCAAGGGAAAGCCCTGCAGAGATGGAAAATGCCCTCAAACTGTGGCTCATCATTCACTCAGTGACTCAAAGTCATCAGGGGCCCTTCTTTTCCTCCAGGAATCACAGGATCCTGCTGTTTTCCAGGAATATCTCAGGATATCTCTGCTCTACTCAGAGCCTTCTCCCTTCCCTGGGAAAGCAGGAATAGCAGGAGAAATGCAGGAGATGAGTCAGGAACTCCCAGCATTGACTCACCACTCTTGGAAATGAGCTCAACAATTAAGAACAGCCCAGCAATGACCTCAGGTCCTGTTTTTCCAGGGTAGATGGGTGCTCTGAGGATGGTTGTGCAGGAGAATCTCCTGGTTCATCAGCGTCACAAGTGACCTGCAGAACTCCTGGGCTTGTTCTCTCCCCATGAACACACAGACTGAGGCAAATTCCTTCTCTGCTTCCATTACTTTTTTAGCTCAATTCCAGCTTTTTTGCTCTTTTTAATTAAAAATAACAGCTCTGACACACTTTGGAGAGAGCCTTCAGCAGGACTTGCATCCCACCATCTGTTCTCACAGTTGCTTTTGTAACCAGGACATGGAAAGATGGAAAAGCTTCTCTTCCTTCCTCCCTGCCCATCCCCTCCTCATCCACACACTCCATCCCTGGGGTGGTTAAAGCTGCTCCATTGCTTTTGCCAAAACTGGTGCCCTGCTGCCTCCCTGAGCTCGGGAAAGGAACAACCCCAGGGCAAACAGGTCATTCAGGAATCACCACACTTGAGCAGAACGTCTCACACACTAAATCCCCAAATCATCTTGGATTTGGAGGGGAAAATTCCCCATTTCTAACACCTGGAGAGAACAAAAGTGAACAGGCCAGTACAATTCTGAGGATTACAGGTAAATTTAAACTGTGGATCCATTTTTATTGCATTTATCCAGATTTTGTAATTATCCATCCCTGGGATAATGCCCCTACAGCAGCAGGAACAAAGCCATGTGTGGATGGGAGACAAATTGCTTTCCATGACAGCCTGAAGGGGAAACTTTGTGTTTAATTAGCTGGTTAATTAAGCCAGGCTAATTACCTGGCTTAACTTAATAGCCTGTACATACAATTTACATCCCCTCTCCAAAGCAGCCATTCCAAGCTCTGCTGAGGTTCCTGGACTCACCAGCAGGAGTTTTGCTGACAGACTCGTCTTGCTTGACCTCAGCTTCTTCAGATTTTAGCTCCATCCATCTTCCCATGGCATCCACCCATCTGCCCATGGCATCTCTTGCCAGAGCTGCAGAATCCACTGCCCCAGGCTCTTCCTCTGCAAGGCAAAAAGGCACCTTTGGGCTTGAGGAAAGCAGGAGTGCAGGGAAAAAACAGAGTGGGAGGCAAATAACCCTCCCCTGGCACAGGGATCACAGACCAAACCAAGGATTTCAGCTGCTGCCTCATAACATCCCTCACCTTGCTCATCCCTGACCCACAACCCAGGATTCCCTGAGCTCATCCCTGACCCACAGTCCAGGATTCCCTGAGGAAAAGGGATCCTGAGGCCACAATTTGGTCTCCAGTGGCCATTTCAGCTCCTCCTCCACCCCAGCACTGATTTCCAGCCCTGCACAGGGGGCACCAGGGGAATTGTCCCAAGGGAAACCACTGGGACACAAGGGAAATAAAACTTCTGGAGCAGCTCCTTGTTCTCCAGCTTGTTCCAGTGGGAGCCTGTGGGGCCCTTCCAGCCCAGAATATCCTGGGAAAGCAAATATTTGCTAAGGCCTGAGAAGTGTCTGCCACTGACAGCAAAGTGCAGCCAAAACTGGCCCCAAAATTCAGAATACTCAGGGAATCCTTCACTTCTCTGCTCTGTTTTGTGGGTGCTAAAGCCAAACCCATGGGCTTAGACAAGGAAATAACAGTCCCCTTGGGAACAGCAGCTTTCTTATTATTTATACCTGCTGTTCTCAGCACAGAAAACAATCAATTCCCCATGAAAATCTCTGGGAGTTATTCCCTAGTTTCTCATTTAATTGGGAGTGTTCAGCAGACTCCTTGATTTTAGGAAACATTAACCTTGTAAAGATAAAAAGCGGTGACACTTCTTGAAGAAACCTCTGTGCACACAGCAAGGATTCCTCCTGGCATGTGCTCCTTGATGTCAGAAACAAGGATTTCAACCATTAGACATGGAATAATTTAAAGAATCTTGTTCTCTCTCCAGGGGGGAAAAAAAAGGATTCAAACACATCCTTTGTAAAAACATGAACAATTTAAGCAAAACTGAAATGCATGAGACACTGTCCAATTACAGGAATGGATCAAAAATTGACACCAAAACCATGATCAGCTTTTTAAGTCAGATTTTTTGCAGCACTGATCTCTAATGCTGAATTTTGTGTCACAATAAACAGGGGTTGCATTCCTGGCTTTGGATCTGCCAGCAAAGTTTGGCCTCCATGGGTGGGGATTTCAGGCCTGAACAGCATTTTCAAAGGATTTCCAGTGAGAACAGGGCTGATTATTACTCAGTAAAATGTTGGAGCAACACCTGCACTGGAAAAGAAACAGCTCCTCACATTGAAACTCCAAAGAATGAGACATTGGGATACAGCAGCTGATCAAGCTGAACTGAATACAATCAGGTCACAAAACTAACACCCACCAGACACTCAAAGAGAGACTTTTAAAGGAGTGCAAACAAGACACTTCAAGCTGCAATGTTTGTATGGGCTGCAAGCTCCCAAAGAAATTAAAAACTACTCATTCCTTCAAGTACAAGAGTTACCAGAGCAAACCTGGGAGAACAAGAGGCTGGAGAACAATGACAGAGAGGAAAGAAAACCTAACAGGGCATTCAGCTTTTTTTTTGTCCACGTTTCTTTTTGCTGATTTAGTCCCCACTGCCCTGACTGGAGGCTGTGAAGGAGCTCCCAGAGCTCTGCATTACCTGCCTGGCTTTGCTCTGCCAGCCAAGAGGGGCTTCCCAACACATCTGAGCCCTCCAAATCCCCTCTGGAATTCCAGCCAGAGGCTTTGCTCTGCTCCTCCTCACTGAGGGACTCAAAGGTGTCTCCTGAATAATCCAGAGCAGAGCTGCTGGGAGTCTGGCTCAGCTCCATCCCCTGGCTCTCAGTCCTCCTGCAAAGGAAATAAATCATTCCACAAGTTCAGGGACACAGGGAGGGATCATTGCAGGAACCCTGAGAGCTCACACCTGATTGAACCCCCACAACAGGGGAATAAAAATCACAGCTCAGCCCCTGGATCCCCTTCAAAGCAGATCCATGAGTCCTGAATCCTGAGCAGCATTCCCTGGAATTCCAGAACACTTAAGAAAAATCAGTCACTGAAAAATCAAAATCAAATGGTATTTTTTTTGCTGTCAGATTTTCAAGCTTCTCACCACTCGAGAATGCAAACCCTCCTTGTTCTGCCGTGTTTGAAGTGTATTTTCTACACTTAGAAAACACAAAACACAACAAGCAGGAGCCAGCCGGTGCTCTCAAATGAAGTGCTGCCAAAGTGGGAAAAAAAAAGATAAAGTTCTCCAGATACAAGTTCCAGGCCTCAGACAGAAACCTGTCAGAGCACAGATGTATTTTAAAGCTTTTTGCTTGCTTATTTTACCTTTTTTTTTTCCCATCAGAATGATACAATAGTTCTTCCTGTGAATTTAAGGCTCTAAATAACTTTGTCCTGAATAATTTTGGGCCAATTTCTTCCCTTTAAAAATTTTTTTAAAAACTGCTGTGATCTGAACTGGAGATATTAATAAACACTGAGTAGCTCTTTTGTTCATTCCACCACTGATCCATCCACTGCTCAGGTTTCCTGGAGAAAACCCTGGGAATTGCAACCAGAGTCAACCCGTGACTAAACCACGAATGCTCCACAATATCCGAAATTGCTGATATTCACCCATTTTCACAGCTGTGATTTTATACACAGCAAATAAAACTTTCCAGCCACCTCCTAAATTGCAACCCCGGGATAGTGGGAGGTGTCGGGAATGGGATGGTTTGGGATGGCCCTTCCTTAAAGCTCCTCCCTTAAAGCCCAGCCCATCCCCGCCCCTGCCATGGGCAGGGACACCTCCCACTGTCCCAGGTTATTCCAGCCTTTCCTTGGACACTCCCAGGGATGGGGCAGCCACAGCTTCTCTGGGAATTCCATCCCAGCCCCTCCCAGCCAACAATCCCTTCCCAACATCCCTCCGGCAGCGGGAGCCACTCCCTGTGTCCTGCCCCCTCCTTCCCTTATCCCAAAACCCTCTCCAGCAATCCCGGACCCCCTTTAGGTTCTGGATCCTTCTCCCGGTGGAACTCCCGCCTCTCCCAGTGTCCCACCCTCGGGATCGGATCCTCACCCGGCTCCTGCCGCTGCCTCCGCCCGGGAAGGGGCGGGAGCGGGGCGGGGAATTTAAATCCTCCCCGCAAACATCCAGCCCTGCAAACATTCCCGAAAACATCCCTGCAAACATTCCCGAAAACATCCCTGCAAACATCCCCGAAAACATCCCTGGCAAACCAGCATTCCCGGTTTTCTGCAGCCCCGCTTGCGCCGCACCCCCAAAGTGCTTCCCAAAGGCGCTGGAACTGTCCAAAAAAAAAAAAAAAAAAAAAAAAAATGAATAAAGCTCGGGGAATGTGTAAAATCCTGGTTTTCAGAGGGAGCTGGGGGAGGTCCGGCTGGAGAAGGGGGAACTCGTCATCCCAGCCCTGCAAAAACACTGCTCACAGGGTGGGGTTGTGGAATATAGAGACTCTATTCATAAAGTTTTGCTTTTGCTAATAAGTAAAATTCACATTGTAGTGTTCAATTACAGTGATGTATTAGGAGTGTAATTTAGAATAAGAGTTTATTTCAGTGTATAGTGAAATTTAATAAGCTCCTCCTAAATGTGTTAATGTCACTTGTGTAAGGACCCGTTGGTTAAAGGGCTTTAGGGGAGGTAAAACCCTGAAAACTCTTAGGAAGTCCAGAAATCCCTGTGCAGAAAGAATCCCAGGGATTCCCTGGGTGAGCTATAAATGGGTTCCCCAAGAACACCTCCAGAGCTCATTCAAGTGCACTCAGAGCAGTTTTTTGGAGGGTTGAGAAGTTCAGAGAGAGGATGAGGACTCTTCTTCATCCCCACAACCCCCAAAAAGCAATAAAAGACCCTCTACCCAAACTGCAGAGGGGAGGAGAAAGGGGATGTACCCCTGGAAATAATTTCCCTCCTCCCTCAAAGAAATTGTAATAATCCCTCCCGTTTTTGTGACAATTTTGTTATAAAAACCTGCCCTATCCAAAGACCCTTTGTGCCTCTGACTTGGAAGGGCTCTCAGGACACCTGGAATTCTTCCAAACAGCACCATTTCTGTCTCCAAGTGCCTGAGGGGCACTGGGGGGTCTGGTCTCAGCTGCAGTGAGAGAACCAGAGGAAACAGCCTCAAAATGAGACAGAGGAGATTCAATGAAATATTAGGGAAATAATAAAAAAAATCCCTGTTAGGGTGGTCAGGAATTGGATCCCCCATCCCTGGAGTGTTCCAGACCTGGCACTGGGTGAGGTGCTTTGGGTGTTCAGGGCTCCCTGCTTGGACTGGATGATCCTAAAAATCCCTCCCAATCTCCTCTGTGATTCTATGATACAGTTGTTTTTATGCTGCAGGTCCCCTTGTCTGGAGGTTCTGTGGCTGTGACACTTCATGGAAATAAGGGGCAAAAAGGTTGTGTCTCAGAGCATGAAATCTGCCTGTCCTTTCAGGCACAAATCTACCTGTATTTTCAGGCTTAATTTCCAGAAGTAACATGATAAAAGCAGCTCTTCTGTATCTTTGGATCTTGCTTTAATATTGCTATTTCGGCTTGGTTAATATCACTTTTTTTTTCCTTTTTTGCAAGAAAAGCTGATTCTTCAGTTCTGCAGAGTGTGTTGGCTGCCACATGTGAGTCACTGGGGTGTTTTATCCTCCTCAGCAACTCACTGTCCAGGATCTTGGCTGAGACCTTGAGGACAGATCTTATCTCCCCTCACATTTAAGTGCAGCTCAAGTGATCTTGAGACAAAGAACTCTGCATTACACATGTAATACATATAATATAAAGAAATATTGGGCAGCATAATGAGATAGATCCACTGCAGGACAGTCAATAAATGCTGTGATGCACTGGAGTGTAAAGCAAAGTGGAATAAACAGCTCTGCCCCATGAGCTGGGTTATAAGTGATGGGGAAAGAGGGTTGGGAGGAAAATTACCTTTTCTCTAAAATCAACATGCACAGAGAATAACACAAAATAACTGAGAATAACACAGATCCTCACAGTTCTCACTAAATACCTTCCCTGGCAGCTTGATATTTGATTACTTATCATTGTTCCTTTTTTTATGGAAACACTTGACATTAGATTATCAATGACCTGGTTGGTATTTGATTTTTTTTGTCCCCTGGAGGTTAAAGGCTTTGTAGTTTCCTGTAGGTCCTTTTTAAAATTCATCATTTCAGAGCATGGAAAATATATTGTTCCAGCAAGTTTATTTCTTTGACATTTATTCAGTGCAGAGTGTGATCCTAATATTAAAGGCTTTTGATTTGAAGCCCAGGGTACAGACAAGTCTTTTCCCTGGTTCTTCCCTAAACCAGGACATTTTATCACTGTTCCCCTTGCTGGTGTCTGGGAAGTTAATCTCTTAGAACAGCATAATTATTTGAAGGAGTTATTTGTATTTAAAGGATTTGTGGCTGATATGAGGTGGCTCAACCCAGTTGTGTCACAAGATATTAAGATTTCTGTCTTCTAATGCCATGGACTTGGGCCTGTGCAGAGCCATAAATGATGTTGTGTGAGAGTCACTGACAGACTTTTCCTGCAGCTCCTCTCTTTATCATATGTTACATTAAATTTCCACACAATTGTTGAATTCCTTTGTGTGGCCAAATGCTTTTGGATGTCTCCTTCTATTAAAGCTGGGCTATCCCTTTTCACCAGAGGGCTGCATGGAATTCATATTTGCAAGGTGTGTTTCTTGAATAATCAGCAGCTCATTAATATGTTGCCAGCAGAACTAATTGGGCTGTCACAAGAAGGGTTGGGATCCAGGCAGGGAATTACAGGGGGATTAAGGATGTTGTGGTGCTGGGGAAGGTTCATATGACTCATTAATGAGAGGCTCATATCATTCCCCTGTAGGAAAAGGCAGTTGGAAGTTGCTGTTTTTTGGGAAATCTGGAAATACGAAGGACAAGTGGAAGATTTAAAAGCAAGTTCAAGGTTCTCCTCTTTATCAGCACAGACACAGAAAGTCCTGCCAAGGAGCACCATAAATGGAGATTGGAGAGCTTGCAAATATTCCAAAGGAAATGCTCTGGGCCCTGCAGCATCCCAAGAAGTCCTTGTTTGGGGCCTGCTGGATTTCAACTGGTCACTTCAGCTCCCATTAACTCACACCTCTAATTAGCAAATGGATTGATCTTTGCCCAGGGTTGCTGGAGACTGGCAGGTGGCCATGGCAGGGCAGAACTCTGCATACAAATGAAATGCTGAGTTTCAGACAGGGGGAAATCAAGTCTGTTTGTTAATTGTGCTTTGGCTGGTGCAGAAAACCACAGTCCCAGTTTCCATGACCACACTCTGCCTCCCTAATTGTGCCTGGTGCTTTCAATGAGGTGGGAAATAAACCCCACCTTCCCAGGTTGGGGCCTCTTGGTGCAAACCTTTCCCTGGGACTCCTCTCTCCTTACAGAAGCAAGAGTTTCACTCACCCTATGGGAAAACAGCTGAAAAAGCCCCAAAATTCCATTAGGCAGCACTATCAAATATCTGTTCACACATAGTTCCATTTCTATGGGAGCAGCCAAGCTCCTCACCAGAGGGTGAATCTCTAAATCCCATCTTTCACAACAGTCTTGATCTTTGGTGTGGGAATAAATCCAGTGCTGCTTGGAAGAGTGAGCTGGGCATGGGCAAGTTCCCAGATTTTGCTTTCAGGGACACACAGAAGTGGGTTTTAACTTATTCTGGATCCTTGTGTCCATGTTTGCATCAGTTCATTTTAGTTTTTCCCCCACAGGTGCTTGAAATAGTTGGGAATTGGATTTTTTTCCCTGAGCATCCCATGAATTCCTGGGAAAGAGGAGAACTCAGAAACCTATGGAGTAAATGCTTGAATTTGCTTCATTTTCTTGCCCTCCTTTTATGCCTTTTGCTCACAGATTTCCCTGGGGGCCATCCTGCTGAATTCCCAGTGGGGAAAAGCTTTCAGAGGGAATGGCAAAGGCTTTGGGCAGATCAATACCAGACTCATTAATCAGTTCTCTTCAATAACAGGTTGACTCTTTTGGGAATCTTGCAGAATTGACTTCAAACTGCTGAGTTATTTTGACAGCTCCCAAGCTGCTTTAATTTAGAAATGGCAGCTTCTCATCTTGACACTGTGTTTAACCCATCATGTTGGGAAAACACAGGCTTTATTTGTTGCTCAGAGAACTTCTGTCCTCTCAGTCCTTGTGGAGTTGAAATGCCCTAAACATGCTGTGGGTCATGTCAGCAAGGCTTGTTCTGTTTTCCTTCAAATTCTTTATTGGAAGAATTTTATTTCTGCTGGAGAAGGAGTGATTTTGTAGTTTGTTCACAGGATCTTTATTATCTCCTTTATTTTCTGAGAAATCCCCTGGTCCTGGAAGAAGGAACATGAATGGGAAGGAGGTGAGTTGTTTGAGGTGATGATTTTTGGAGAAAAAAACCTTCTCTCTTCATTTTCTGGGACTGTTTGAGAACTCAGAAAATAGACACTCTTCTGAAGTTTGGCAACTGGTTTGTGTGACCTCTGTGTGTAGAAGTTTGAGGTTTCCCTGTCCCAGTCCAAGATCTCAAGGAATTCGCTCCTCTCCAGTGTTAAATAGTGATTTTCATTGTATTGCTCAAGAGGCCACACTCTTCACAACATATCTCGGGACTTCGCTGGTGTCTCCAGTTCCTGTGGGACATCAGAGGTGACCAGAGAAACCTGTGCCTTCTGGAACATTCCTCAAGATTCTGTGCTGGAAAAGGCTGCAGTTACTGAGGGAATTCCTCATTCCCCCTGGTGTCTGTTGGTTAGAAAGAAAACAAAATGCAAAACTGGTAACTCTGGAGTCCCATGAACAGAATAACCCTCATGTGTAAATGTTGGTGGGCTTGTTCTTTGCTCTCCAATTATTTCAGGCTTTGGAGAGTTCCTATTAGACACACAAACAAAGCATGTGCCTAAAATGTCCTTAAAAACCAATTAAGTGTGTGGCTGGCAAGACATTTTGCACTGACTCATCATTTTGAAGAATATTCAGAACATTGATTCCTCTCAAAAGAGAGGTGAAATGAGGATTTAGTGCTGCCACTCCAGGGGTGGGGAATAAAAAGAACAACTTGACTCCTTTGAGGTCAGGCAGTGGCAGCTGGGGATTCCTGGGTTCTCATCCTGACACTTCAGGCTGTGACAAGATGCATCTTGTTATTCATTACCTTCATTTAATAATTCCTTTGGTGATGAAAAATGGCCTAATTGCTTTTGGTCTCGTTTGGGGTGAACCACCATCTCACAGCATCCTCCAGTCCAAGAGCACAACTTGGAAATTCCTGAGCTTTTCTTGCCAAGTTCCATCAGTTCACTGATGGATATTTATGAACCAATTCTGCACCATTTGAGTTGCTGAGCCACCCACAGAGGGGGAGGATTGACAGGAGGAAGCTGCCACTGCGTTTTTGCAGGCAGGTGAAGTGATGACATGCCCAGGAGGTTTCCAGTGGCTGTGTATGAAAGAGGATTTTCAGCATTCAGAGTATCTCACCAATACTGTCAAATACACTTAATGGCTCGTTATGGGAAGCACAGAGATTTATTCTCTCTCTCTTTTGGATGCTCGAGCATTGCCATGCTCAGAATCTTTACCACTGCATATCAGATTGCTCTGTGCTGTCAGAGCTTGGAGATGGAGGGCTCTGGATAATGCAAAGGGAAGGGGAAATCAAGCCCTGCTTTTGGGGTTTGATACATCCATCTGAAGGCTGCAGGTCTGCTTGGGGCTGTGGAGGGAGTTGAGAGTGATTCCTTTTGACTCCATGCATAGGCATGAGCCACATTTGCTGGGGGGTGTGTTCCCAACCAGCTCCAGCTCCACTCAACCCTCCTGAACTGCTGAGCTGCTCTCAGGGAACAGCAGAAAGGCACTAAAGCCAGGGCTTGGCTCAGCCCTCAGGAGTAAATCCTTCCAGCCCATGCCACTAGAGCAAGTCTGCAGCAGAAAATGAACTTGATGATCTGATTCTAATTAGTTTCTTGATTTAATAGCAATAATTTGACTTTCAGGATGGTTGGCATTGCCCCAGCAAGCAGCAATAATAGATTTGGGTTCCTTAAAGGCCCATTTATGATCCATCTCTGTTGAATCTTAAGCAATAACAAGCAGAAGCTCATGGTTACTTCAAAATGATGGTATTTAGATAGTTAAAAATGTCAGGTTATCTCACCTGAGACTGGGGACTGGGATTTGCCAGGGTAACAAAATGAACACTCATAAAGTTAAAACAGAGTTTGAATTGATCCCATTTTGTTCTGAGATGAGCTTTTTTTTCTTTCACTGCTGGTTTAAACACCTGGAAGTGAAAATCTTCATCAAATTAGAGGCAGGCAAACAGAATCTTGTAGGGAATTAAACAGCATGGGATGTGATGTGTTTATATCAGTATAACCCCAGAATGACTCCACAGAAGAGAATTAAAAGCAACCCAAACAAATGGGCTGATCTCCTTAATAACCTGAGGAATGAAGTGCCACTGAAGTATCACTCACTTGTGGATACCTGAACCAAAGATGCTTTGAAAAATCACACTTGAGCTGCAGAACTAGAAAAACTTGCAGCCTTCATTGTTTTCCTTCTGAACTTCTAAACATTCAGCTTTCCACAGCTCCATTACAATTGGGATCTTCACTTTTCCCCCTCCCTGTGATTTGCACAAGCCATGGGTGGATCTGAATTCTCCATTATTAATTCTTGCACCTATTTACCTTCATAAATTTCCCAAACCAAGGGGCATTTACAGCTCTGAGGCCTTGAGCTTTCAAATTCTCCATTCCCAGATCACCTGCTGACTCCTGTGATAACTCAAAAGACTCTGCTCCATTGTTCCTGAATTCTGAAAAGCAAAGTACATTCCTAGTTCTCTCTTGGTTATGAATAATAATAAATCAGACTCTCTGATCCACTGAATACTCATTTCTGTGTTAAGCTGTGTAGTCCCTTGGGACAAGTTTATCAAATAAGGGCCAAATCCAGCTAATGTTGCATTTTCTGTGTTTATCATTAAATATTTAAAGCAAAATAATTGTCAAGAGTGGATGGAAGGTTCATTTTGAATGGAGGTTGCAATGAACTGGGGAAAACACTGGAATGTGCTGATGGTTTTAATTAAATTAAGTGTAAAGATGTATTTCTGTTCTATCAGCAGTTTGTGCTCAAGTGTTCTGAGAGATTCACAAATTCTGGACATGTTTAGATCAAGCACAGCCACAGCCACACAGAATTTGAAGGAAAGAGGAGATTTTCTGCCTGCAAAGCTCTGTTGCAACCAGCCCAAGTGTCTCTGACAATGTATTACACACCAAAGTGCAGATCAGAAAGACAACAAAGAACAAATCATAGTCAGAGCAGAGCCCAAGATATTAAAACCATAATTCAGCCCCCAAGTTGACAGAGTAAGATGAGCCAGTGAAACTGTGGCACCATTAGCATGTAGCAGGAGCTGTTCTGTGTGTTTAAATGTATTCTGCCCCCATAAAATTGCTTGTCCTTGCAGGGGTTATCACTTTGCTCCTTGGCAGCACCAGGAAACATTAAACACAAGAGCAGGCTCGTGTCTCAAACCCAAAATCTGGAGAAGATGACCTTGATTTAGGCTGGGAGACTCCCAGGAGATCCAGGAGTTTTATTAAAACTTCAAAGCTTGGCTGTTATTTAAACTTCATTCTCTTCCCTGCCCAAATAAATGAAATAGTGACCAGATCTCGTGGCTGGCTGGGGGATGTGGCAGCTGAGGGTGTCTCCCTGGAAGGGTCAATTGCTGGGGCTGATCCAGAGCTGCCCATGGGAAGGCAGGAGATCTTCCACAGGAGCCCAGAGGGTGCTGAGCTGGGAGGGATCCCAAAGATCACCCAGTCTNCCCAGTCTGTCCATAGATCTCATTCCCAGTCTGTCCATAGATCTGGGATTGCCCCATCCCAGGGGCACAATCTGACACTTCCCCTGTTGGTGATTCCCCATCCCCTGATGTGTCCAGGTCCCTCTCCAGGGCCTCCCTGCCTTCCAGGGACTCCACAGCTCCTGCCAGGTTTGTGGCATCCCTGTGGTGGTCAGGCTGAGCTCCAGTCCCAGTCTGGGATTCTCCTTTAAATCATCTACTCCAGTGAAATGTCAGTCAAGTCCTTGACAGACCCCCCTGTTCCCCAGGGCCCTGGCTTTGGGCTGCAGGGCACTGGGAGCTGCCACAGCTGCTGCCCACCCAGCCTGGCTTTGAGAACAGATCCCAGCTCCCTGCCCCTCTCCAGCCATGCCAACAACTCCCAGCACTGGCTCACCCTTCCCTCACAGTTCCCAAACAGGTGCTTTGCCAACTCCTTGTGAACACTTTCCACGTGGTGCAGGGATGGAGATAACCCAGGAATTGAAGATTTTCCCTTCTTTTCAGTGCTGGGATCTTCCCCAGGTTGGACTAGGGGGGACCTTTGTTCTTCCTGCAATTCCAGTTCCTGCTGTGGAGCCCATGGGAGACAGGCTGTGTTTTCCTGGTTTTCCCTGTGGATTGCCAGGTTTGGTGTGGATTTCCACCTCCCTAAGTGGTCCTGGGTATCACTCCCAGCCCTCTTGCCACTGTTGCAATAATGGAGTCAGTGCTCCTACCACAAAGAATCATATTTTAGTATCTTTTATTTATAAAAGAAGAGTCACAGCAAGGAACAAACTGGGCTTCCAACGGCCTCAAGTGCCTCTTAATGATTCACTTTGCATGTTTGTTGTTTTGAAGAGAAAGAACTACAGGTGTCTTGAGAGCCATCTCTGTTCACCTTCTGGGATATAACACACTGTCCTAATGGTGAAAAAAAAAAAGTAATTTAAAAATGCCCAACTGTTTCTCTTCTGGCAAAACAGAGCTGCAGCTGACCTGGAGCACATGATGTTTTTAACAGAATTCACTGTAACACTCCATGGCCAGCCCTTTAAACAGTGTTTTTGCAGTGATTTCTGATTTTTAACATGTATAACAAGGATTTTGGTGTGGAAGGCCTGGTGGTGTTCCCATTTAGAACTGGTTTTGCTCTCCCCAAACCCCAGATCTGATGTCTCTGGGATGTGGGACTGGGATGTTGGTCACAACCACTGTGCAGAGCATTGTGCCACTCAAATGCTCCTGCTCCTGGTTTGTCACGAGGATCAAGAATTCTGGGGGTACCTGTGTGCCTGGATACTGATACAGAAGAGGTGCAGGAGGGTTGATGTGCTGTCAGGCTCTTCCAGACCAACTGGGCCAAGCTTGGGGCTAAAAAAGGCACCTGACTTAAGTCTTAAAGCCAGTGGAGCATAAGGAGATTAAAGTGCTGCTGCAAGGTCTGGAATAGTGACAACCCAAGTGACCTTGTGCAAGAGGGGTGAAGGGAATGCTCCCACTTCAGGAAAAATCAGCCCCAGGATATGATTTCCAGTGCTGCTCCTCTGCTGACAGGACATGTCTCCAGCATTTATCATTTCTCCTGTGCCCCTGAGAAATTCCAGGTTTGAAAGGCAGAGTGGGTTCTGCCCTGTCTTTTACAGCCTCCTAAAGTAAAACCCCCAGCTCTAAACAAGCCCAGGTTTTGTCACAGCCAAATTACAATGCTGACACTTCAATCCATGTGTGTTTCTCAACTACAACATATTAACAAGTTTAATTGTGAGCATCCCCTTCTCCTGCCAAGGCATTTCTGATCTGAAGGAATCCAGCACCACCAGAGTGTTTCCAAAAGCTTTAATCATCCTCCTTCCCACCAAGAGGGTTAAATTTGCTTCTCTAAAAATCTGTTTTCCCCATGTTTCATCTGTGCCTGTCTCTAAAAGAGTTGGTGGGTAATTTACCCAGTCAAGTGTGCATTTCTAAGGCTTCAACTGCTTCTCTAAGGTAGAACCCCCCAGTCACTGAAAAAAAAACAATAGAGAACTGAAGATGTAAAATGGGTGCTTGGAAATGTGCTTTGCAGTCCTGGATTGTCCCTGTCTTTGTGATCCTTTAAATTTGCAGACCCACAGTAGAGTTAATGAGTTAGTTAATGAGTTAATTTATTAAAGAGATAATAAAGCATCAGGCCTGGAGCTGGGCACTGACCTGGGGGTGCTGCATCTTTAGCACCCAACAAACAGATTTAAGGGCTTGGGATGAAGGTTAAATGAAAGAATCCAAGTTTTATTTAGGTTTAATTCAAGCCACCTTTGGGGAGGCACACACAGGGCCTCCAGTGCAGCTGAAAGGTGGCAACTCACAGTCATGGAACCATAAAAGGGGTTGGAAAGGACCTTAAA
>VYZS01105949.1:4328-17926 GCA_013400695.1 Neodrepanis coruscans | reverse complement strand
TTCATAGAAGGGCAACGAGGATGGTGAAGGGGCTGGAGCACAAGCCCTATGGGGAATGACTGAGGGAGCTGTGGTTGTTTAGCCTGGAGGAGGCTCAGGGGAGACCTTATTACTCTCTACAACTGCCTTAAGGGAGGTTGTAGCCAGGCAGGGGTTGTTCTCTTCCCTCAGGCCCCCAGTGACAGAACGAGAGGACACAGTCTTAGGCTGCATCACGGGAGATTTAGGCTGGATATTAGGAAAACCTTTTTCACAGAAAGAGTGATTTCCCATTGGAATGGGCTGCCCCAGGAGGTTGTGGAGTCACTATCCCTGGATGTGTTTAAGGAAAAATTGGATGTTGTACTTATTGCCGTGGTTTAGATTATGGGATGGTGTTGGTAGGTTGATAAGTTACCTAACTTATTGGTTGGTAATAGGTTGGACTTGATGATCTCTGTGGTCTTTTCCAACCCTGTTAATTCTGTGTGTAATTCTGTGTGTAAAAGCACTATAGAACCAACGTTAGTTATCTTTATTAAACATAAGACTAAATACACCATCCCAGCATGATTCACAGGACTGTTAAACAGTGTTTCTCCTGACTTAGCTATATAGGGTCACCTATTAAAAAAGGCCACAATATTCAGGCCACTGTATACTTGTTTCACTCAGATACAGTGGAATCTTATTAGAGGGAAAAATTAATGCTCTTTCATGTAGACTGAGAAATCTCAAGTTTCTTGAATATCTAAAAATTTTGCCTAAGTGGCTCACAAGAAACAAAACAGAAAAACTTTGCTTTGTACAACACTTAGGATATTAGGAAAAAAAAATTCTTCACTTTAGTGAGGCTTCCATGAACAAAATTGCAGTAAATAATTTGTACCACATACCTCAGCACAGTGCTGAATTTTGCTGCTGTAGCTCTGAAGTTTGTTGTATTGGTCTGTCACAGTTTATCTTAATTAAATTGCATGGCATGAGAGTAACAACACATGGCTCAGTGTATTTCACACTTCATACTAGAGGTGGTCAAGTGAAAGAGTAAATTTGCCTTAGATCTGATTTTTCATGGAATGCTCCTCAAGCACCCAATGCAACTGGCTGTCCACCTATGATCCTAACCCACTTATAGAGGAAGTTTAGATTAAAAATCAGAGCAGTAAGCAAGCTTTGCTAACACCTCAGCTTGAATGTGATGGCTGCTCTTTCACATCTCCAGAGCACTTAACACATCTGCAATTTTTCTGTAACCATTATTGTAATGAGAGTCACAGATCTGTCATGTTCAATGCTAAAGCCACTACACCAAGTACCAGTAAACATAGTTATTTACACAGTTGTCCTGCAAAATGCGAGGTTACTCCTTGTTATCCGTTTAATTTCAAAACCGGGGAAGAGGAGTGGGTATGTGTTTCCCTACTATTCGAATTAGAACTTTATCAATATTCTCTGGAATTTACTGCAGTGGATTGCATTTCACTCTCAAAACACCATCTTGAGATCTGAACAGCAAGTACAGCAAGCCTAAGTCTTGTCCATGTGCCTTCTAATTCTTCGAAGGAGGTCCAGTCCAGAAATTAAGGCTTAAGCAGAAAAAGAAACAACAATGAATAGTTATTTAAGGTTAAAAAAATTAAGTGAGATTAGGTACTTAATACACGCCATTTCAGTTCATAAGTGTTACCTTTGCTTTACACTTTGGGCCTAGAGCAGCATTTGTGCATTGGGATGTCTAAGCCCAAACAGTAACGTGACACTAAGACAAAGATTTTAGGTGAAAACTTATCTTGGGAATGAAATTACTGGACACAAAGAATGCACAAAAATTTCAACAGTTTTCAGCATGATCACTACACTATCCCATATATGACCCAATCCAAACTTGAAATTAAGCATAATTTGGAGCAAGAAAAAAGTATTGTGGGAGAAACAGCCAAAAAAGCAAAGCCCAGCTGTTAGAACCAAAATATCTTCACATAAAGCCCTTATGAATTTCTTTCCAAAAATGAAGTTCTAGGGAACAAAAAAAGCACTTAGTCCTTCATCAAGTCATACCTGAATTTCAGTGAACACCACTTCCTGCAACAAAGTCAATTCAGAGAATTAAGCTCCCAGTTGAGGAAAACAAAAATTACCAGAAAATAGAATGGTTTACTCATGATTTGCAGCCAACTAAATGTGTGGTTCTGTTGCCAGGTGTAACATCCTCCCAGTTCCCTGGTTCTTCCTGCACTGGTTTACTCTGCCCTTCACACCAGCTTCAATATTTGTTAGCATCTGTTACACTTCAGTGACCAAAGCCAGGAGAAGATTATATCCTTTTTTTGGCAAGATTTTGGTCAGGCTACTGAATAAAGACAGCCCCACAGTAAGGCTGTTAAACACTGAAACTACTGCAAGCAGCAACAATGGCACTGCACCATTTTGGCGGTGAGACTTCCCTCCAGGAGTTCTCCAGACTCTTGCCTGTTGCCACCTCTTCTCCTGAGCCAGGTCTGGAACCCACCAATTCCTCTGCTGAGCACACTTATCAACCTCAAATGGGACAAAACTGTTCTGGTTTTCTACTAGGAAGTAAGTTTGTGTCTCCAGGCTTCCTGCAGGGCACCAACCACATATTCCCGTGGTCAGAGCCGCTGCCGGGACACACACGGGTGGAGTTCCCACCCTCCCTGCGCCGTGGGAGAAAGGTGACCATGGCTGAGGAATTACAATGCAATAACAATGACAAATAATGAAAATAACAATAATAATGATAATAGAGCAGAGTCAGAAGGCAGGGGGGAGAGGCACAGACTGACTGTGCGGTCACTCAGGGTCACTGCCTTGGAAGGGACCTCCAAGACATCGAGTCCAACCTGGGCCCATTATCATCCAACAGACCAGAGCACCAAGTGCCCCGTCTGGAACAACCCCAGGGATGGCGACTCCACTGCACCACTGCTCATCTCCCTCGCACTCCTCTTCCCGCTCCAGCCCTGTCCCGCTCCGGGACGGGGGAGCGGGGCCTACGGCGCGGCCTTTGCCCCGCGCTGTCGCCGAGCCGCGCACACGCGTGTCCGTGGCCGGGCCGGGNCGGGATCGCGGGAGCGCCGGGAAGCGCCGGCGAATCCCGTCGGGAGTTCTGAGGGGGTACCACGGGACGGGCCCTTCCTGCCCGCCGGGCTTGCCCAGCCCAGCCCAGCTCAGCCCAGCGCAGTTCCCCCGCTCCCGGTGGGGGCAGGACCCGCCCGGTCCCTCCCGGACCGAGCCGTGTTCCCGCCGAAAAGGCGGCGAGCGCCGCGCACGCGCGCCGGGAACATCCCGGGGCTGTTCCGGGCGGGTGATGGGAAGAGCCGTGTCCTACCGGGATCCGGGGAATCAGGGCTGGGAGCCAGAGCGGGAAAGCAGCTGGGCCCTGCCAGTTTTTCCTCCAAAATCTTGTCATTCCCCGGGAGTGGCGGGCAGAGGGAAGGGCCTTTCTTAAACCAAAGACCAACAGTAAATATCCGCCTGAGCTTGTTCGTATTTACTAAGGTGCCAACTGCATCTTCATTTTGGCATCCCAGCTAAAGCCGGGTCTATGACACAAAACATTAAGGTACTTAAAAATTAAGTGTGTGTTTTCATGCCAAACCGATGCCACTATTTCTGTCATAACTTGCAAATAATTAACCACAAGCGACAGATTGATCTTTTATTAAATTGACTACAGTCAGGCATTTCGAATTACACTTTCCTTGCAAAGTCTCATCATCGAGATGCGAAGGGCCCGGTTTTTAGAAGTTATGTACATCCGTTTTTGTTTCTTCTGAAGTCCTGGCTGTTGGTTCAACAGCTCTTACTGTCAAGCCCAAAGTCCTGAGTTACAGCTGGTCAGACAGTATTTGTGTCACTGCTTGTCATGGCTTATGGTGCATCACAGTGTTACAATATTTCTTGGAATAGAGTTCAGCCTTCATGAAGAAGAGCAGAACTTTTTAACCCAAGTACAAACCTAATGCAATTATTAGGCTGGGATATGTATGTGCTCAGCAAACTTGATTAAGGAGTAAAGCCCCTGGGAGCTCACTCTGCTGACACAAAAATATCTACATTGCTGACAATGACGACCAGAAATGGTAAAGCAGAGCACTGGAAGATAAAGAGAAAACAATGAGATCACATGGTCAGCATAAAAAATAGTTCTCGTTGCAGAGACTTCAGTGCTGCTGAATCAATCAAGAGCAGTTTAAGAAGCATTTAGAAGGAGAAGAGTGGGACAGGTGCTGACCAGGAATTCCTCCAAATGACAAAGAAAATGCAAAGGTGTTTGCCAGTCCAGTGGGTGGATAACTGGATCTGAAACAAAAGGCTGCTCAGAGAGGAGATGTCTTTCCACTGCCCAGTCAAGAAGTCATAGACATGGTTCTGATTTAGAGGTAAAGGCAACTATTTGCTTGACGTGAAAGGAAAAGGAGATCCTGGGGAATTAATTCAAAATGTGATATAGATGAACCAGTAAACTTAAGAAATTATATTTCCTGGGGTTCTCTGAATCAATGATAGAGCCTAGGTCACATCAAGATCTGAAAAAGAGAACAATTTTAATCAGTAAATTGAGACTCAACATTTATGGAGCATAGGTGAGAGTTTTAGTTCTTTGGATGAAGAAGAGATGTTAGATATGTTACTTGTGGTGAAAAAATACTAGCATTTGTGTGTGAAACTGGAGAAAGCGCTGTATAGTTGTGTCACTAATAATAGTTGAGAAACAGAAATTATTGGGTGAAGAGGAAGCATTTTGAAGCCATACCACAATCGAATTGAGTCATACACAAGTTGTGAATGAGGCACCAGGATTTCAGTATGGACAGAAAGAAAGCTTGATAAAGAGCTGTCAGTCTTTAGCACAGTGGCTGAGCTGTATTTGTAGAAAATACAATCCAGAGGTGAAATACCAAAGGCACAAACACACCCAAGGGAGATGAAGATACTTATCCAAGTAGGAAGATTGCAAAATATGAGCTAGGGAGAGGAAGACATTGTAGAAGGAAAAGCTGTGGTCAACTAGATAAGGGACAAGTGAAAAATCAGATGTGAATGAGTCCAGACTAAGAGAGATGGGAAGGAAAGACACGTGGCAGACAAGACTGGATAAAGGAAACAGTCTAGGGAAACCTGGTTTGTTGCCAAACTTTTCAAAAGAAAGAATTAATGGAAAGGTCCAGACAAGCAAAAGAAATCTTGTGCTATTTTTTCCGCTCTCTAGGCAGACCACATACCTCAAAAGTCTTGGCCTGATTCAAAGAGTTTCATTAAGATTTCCCCCAGAGACTATTACTGAGGAGAATAATTAGTAATGCCAGATTATGTTCTTGGGATCTGGAACTGTGTCTCTGATGCTGAATTCTTTTCTCTACAATAGTTTCAGTCTGTGCCAGACAATTGCCTGGCAAAGTCTGAGGAATTAGCATCAATCAGCTTGGCACTGTTGCCAGTAGGCAGCTTGGTGATGGCCACGTTGTGCTGGAGACTGGGAGGGCTTAAAAGCAAGAACTCTGATCATACTCTTCCGGTTGGCTCAAAGGACACAGAAAGGCTCTGGTTAGAGTGTTGACTACCTGCATACTGCCACTCCTGGAATTTTATAGTTCTAATTAATGTTCCTGCTAGTTGCACTGACAGTTTATCACAAACACTTAATATTAACTTCTGACATTTAAATGAAATGTGTCATGGGTATTTCCAAAGCAAGAGTTATAATAATATGTGGTAATTAGAGCTTTCTTCACTCACTCTTCTTCTTTCAAATCTTTCTTTCCTATGTACAAAACAGCTGAAGTAGCTTATGCCACCGTTGGCTTTGGAAAATCGGAAAATCCAAAGTTATACTATAGACGTATCCCCAAGATCCCAGTGTAAAAGCTTTTGGAGTAAATGATCCAAGTTTTGTCCAACTGCCTTGGCAACACTGAAGGAAACAGAAGAGGACATGCAAAAGAGAATCAGTGTTGGCCTAGGACTATTGTCTTTAGGCAGTCTGGAGGTGGGTACTGCATGTCAGGGTAAGAAAGCGGCAGGAATCGTTGCTATTTAACTCTATGTCATATAAGATTTATGAGATGATAACATTTGAAAAAGTAATGGTCTGTGCTTGCAGTAAGGTCTGGGTGAGTTTTGGAGGTCCCTTGGGGGTCTCAGAGGTGTCCTGGTACTTATGCTGTATGATGGAGTCAGCAAGTCCCTGATGGAAAGATGGGGCTCATCTCTAGGGGTTTCAAGGCAGGAGTTTGTAAGATGAGCACAAAACATCCTGTGGTATGTAGGGAAGACCTCGTGCTCCTAACCTCATGATGGCTTTGCCTGTTCTTCCCATTCCCAGATTAACATGACCTCTTCTAGAGGTAGCTCTGTGCAGATGACACCAGTGCAGTAAGACATCCATCCTCCCACCAAGGTCATAATTCAGGGTAGTGCTTGATCTGTGTTACACAGTGGGGAGAGGGAACGTAGTTCCCAGCGTTCATTTAGGGGCTGCATTCTTCTTGAGAAATGGACTATCAGGAAGGTTTGCCGTAGAATAATTCAGGGTGTTTATCTGGGGGAAGGTAGGCCATGGAAGTGAGAAGACTGAAAGACATATATATCATTAGTATCAATAAAACTTTTATTTCTGATTACTGAGTAAGAATAACCTTAGATTTCAGACAAGGTGGGACTTAAGAGGTTCCAGTGTGAAGAATATCCATCCTTAATATATCTTGAGGGAACGTGACACAGGAACTAAGAAGTGACCTTTCCCTACAGCTTGTTCACTGAACCTGACTGAAAGTTCTGGCCTAATGTCAGGTCTAAGGCTCACTTCACGAAGAGGTGACTCTCAAGGCAGTAAAAGATCAAAGGATAAAGAGGAATGTGGTTCTCTGTGCGACTTTGTATGTTTTTATATAGATATGGATAGATCTATACATAGGTACTCTTGTGACAGCAAAAAAAAAATCTAAGTCTAAATTCATGCTTGCTAAGGTTTTTGGACACTTTTAATATCTCATTTCCATTTTGTTCTAGAAGGAAGTGGGGTCAGCTTAAAGTATTCACACACATTATTACTAACCCTCACATTTTTCTGTCGAATCTCTGAATATTTCTCGGATCTTGTAAAAATATATATTACAGATTCATTGAAAAAAAAACAAAAAACAAAAAACCACCAAACACATAACCTGAGAATGTCTGATGAATTTAGAGAAAAAATATGTTAAAAGCGTGGTTTTTTAAAATAAATGTGTGCTTTTTAGAGCTGGAGTTGCTTAATGCTAGGAATAATGTGTTCTCCTTGTTTGGGACATATTCTAGATTCCCAAATTGCCTCCAGCTTTTATTACTTCAGTGTCTTTCATGTCTTGTCATTTGACCAGTGTTACATATGGCAAAGGAGGTGTTCCATGAGAAATCTCTAGTTGCAAATAAGATTGAAGACAACAATCGAACTAGTCAGGTTTTATTTTGAGAGGATGAAAATGAAGTAAGATATTCAAGAGCTGCGGAAGTGAGGTGGAGTTTGTACCATGTATGTTGTTCAGAGGGAAAGTGGAGAAATGTGACACAGAATTGTTTGACAGAAAAGAAGGAGAAATCTGAGATGGGAGTAAGTAACTGGTAAGGCTCCTGGCTGTGGATGGAAAATTGTGCTCATTTTGGCTAGGACAGAGTTAATATTCGCTGATATGGGTCTGTGTTTTGGATTTGTGCAGGAAACAGTGTTGATAATGCAGGGGTGTATTCACTACTGGTGGGCAGGACTTAGATACAGTCACGGCCTTTTCTGCTCCTCACGCTGCCCCACCAGTGAGGAGGTTGGGGCTGCACAAGGAGCTGGGAGGAGACACAGCCAGGACCCCCACTGACCTAAGGGATATCACGTGCCATGTGGGGTCATGCTCAGCAATCCAAGTAGGGAGAAGTTTGGCCACAGGGCCACTGCTCGGGGACTGGCTGGTTGGTTGGTGGTGAGCAATTGTTTTCATTTGCAGCACTTGTCTTTCTTGGGTTTTATTTCTGTCTCTTTTATTTTTCTTTTCCTTACAAAAAAACCCATGAGTTCCCATGAGTTTTCTCAACCCATAAGTTTTCTCACATTGACCTTTCCAGATCTCTTCCCCTGTACTGCTGAGGGCAAAGCAAGTTGGCAAGTGTGTGGTGCTTAGTTGCTGGCTGAGATTAGACCACGACAAAAAGGGATTGCTGTTCACATTCAGAAACAAGATGAAAGTAAGCACAGCTCATTTTCAGGCGAAGAACAGCCTTTTATAATTTTTTTCCTGGAGTTTTAAGATTACGCTTTGTAGCTCAGATGCCTTTCGGAGCTATTTATCTCTCAAGCGTCAATTGTTTGCCATCTTTCTTCCACCCAAAAAAGTTCCCTTAAAAATGCTGTAAGTTTGTTTAACTTTAAGCCAGTCTCAGATTTTATGGAAGCCTGGATGCATAGCTTTGCTGGTGGTTTGCTGTGCTCTGAGTCTGTCAGTGTGATAAAATCAAACTGGACCAGGAACTAACAGTAGCAAGTGAAAACCCAGAGAACCCAGTCTTAGAATTTGTAGAATATTATGTTGCAATTACAAGCAAGAAGGCAAACCTAAGAACTGGAGAAAAATGGATAATAGACAATTTGAATAGAAAACTGCTGTTTGAGAGTCCTGTTGATTTGTACGTAAAGAATGCTCAGTTTTCATGTAAAACAATTCCTTTCCAATGGCCAATGGTGACTTAATCCCTAAGAAAGTGCTACATTTTTTTTCCTTATTATACATATCTGATAGTTAAAATGTTTCTGCAGGCAAAACTATGCCTTTGCTCTTGTTTGATCCAACTCAAAATCTTTGTCGAGCTCTTTTAGAGCTGTATTGCACTGTGAAATGATTATTTCCACAGAAAATAGAAAAGAATTTCTCTCCTTGTGCTCCTCAGCTATGTTGGTTTTGCAAGGTTAGTAGAAATTTTAATAAGTAGTAGTGCCTTTATTTTTGTAACCAAGTCAGCAGATCTTATCCTGGCTATCTATGGGGAGTAGATCTGATGAGTAAGAAGGTGCTTTTTTTATATAGTTACTTTTCAGAGGACCACAGTTTGAAAACGGTTCTGACATAACTGGGTCACATCTGAAATTTTTCTATAAGCTGCATAAAATGAGAAGTTGAGGTAGCTGCTTTTGTCAGAAGGTATATTCTTTGAGCTGTAGTGAATCATACGGCTCAGGGATTTGCATATTGTACTGTTACTGAAAACTGGAAACCAGTTGGAAATTTGTAACCAATTAGTAGACTTTCAGTATCTGAAATCTGTTGCATTTAAATAATAACAAAGTAAGGATTAAGATGTCTATACAAAAGCATCATGCACTGTATTTCTCCTGTCATTGTCTTTGTTTTACATGTTTAATCCTGAACATGCTGTACTACAACGAATATCATGTCCCAGGGTTTGGCTACGAGGAGTATTGGAGAGGAAATAGTTGGAGAAAACAGTAAAACAAGTTTCAAGAATGGTCAAACTCTATTTCAGTTGCCTGTAGCTCTAGAATGTAATACACCTTTTTCAGATTTTGATGCATGCTTTAACTTTTAACTTGAAAACAAGAGTGGAATGATTTAAAGATCATACAGATTGCTGGCTGGACTGAGAAGTTAAAATAAAACATGATTAATAAGCTTACATATTTTATTTTATATAAGGATCCTGATGCTGTTTTTATATCAGTGGACAATTCTGGGTATAAAAGAGGGGAAGTAAAGATCATCTAAATTCCAGGCATTTGCTTTAATTCAAAGTATTTGAGGTCTTCTTATAAATATTCTGATTTATCTTAATAGATACTGAATATTTTTTTAGGAATTGGGCAATTAGTTGCATGAGATCTAGAAGGGTGAATCCAAAGGCCACTTACACACTGTAAAACATAATCTAGTAACATTAAAATAAATGTTAAATCTTTTGGTGTATGCATACAGTACCTGTATACCTCACACATGTCTACCTCATGATTTACTTGCTAGGGACAGATACAGCATTCTACACATTTTTTTACAGCTCGTTTGCCTGAATAACAATTTAGTTTCATTCAGGTCCTTGAAGTATGATATGGCTATCTAAAGTGGTAGTGGATTGTCATCTTTATGAACAATAATCAAATTAGCTTTTATTGTGTTAAGAGCTTCCATTTACCTGTTTAATTCCTTCAGAGTAGATCCACAGCCTGACTGACCAAGAAGACGGAAGTATCCAGAGAGGTGTAAACAAGCATTTTGAAGGGCAGAGACTAAGAATCTCTTAAAACAGTTCAGCCACTGCTAGAGAAAGTTTTAAATTTTTTTTGGCAGCTGATCTGCCGTGAGAGATTTTTATTTTCTTGCTATTTTTTCCATCATTCCTGCTGGACATTTCTGCCCCACTGGTTAAGTCAAATGCCAAATCAAATGTTTGTATGGCTGTGGTCTAACTGAAGAGTAATATTTCCAATTGTGAAGACAAGGCAGGAACAATTATTTTTTACCCTTTTTTTTATAAGTGCAAATACTGATTGTGTTACAAAACAGATCTTTGAACTCAAGCATCAATTAGTTGTGTAGAAAATTTATATTGTTTCCCTGGCTTTATTTTTTTTTTTTCTGGAAGTGTTTCCTTCTGAACTCCAGAGTTTAAAAAGTTTAAAATCCAAACAGATATACTTACCATAAGTAGTGTTTAGTGCTGGCTTTTTTCATGTTGCTTTAGGCCCTTGAATGGATTTTCTACTTCTTTCATGTTGTATCATAAAAAAACCCTAAACCCCAAACCTGTTTTGTTTTGTTTTCCTGCAAGAAGTGCACATTTAAACATCTTTCTAGCTAGACCTGTGCATGCACACTGTGACTTAGGGACAAAATGTCAGCTCAACTGAAATAAAAGTTTCAGTTAGAGAAAGTCAAATCGAAGGGTGAATTCCAAATTTGCTCAACAAACAGCTTCAATTCCTTTGCGGCTTGTAAGTACTTTATATTTTCCTAACTACTTTGCTTTTACACTACACAAAATACATGTTTGTCATTAAATACTGCAAACTGTATCCAACACTTGTTTTCACACAGTTCTGTTAGGATGACTGGAAGGGGTCTCATGTAACTGGAGAGAGTAACCTATTTCAGTAACATGGGTTCTATTGCCGATATTTTCCCATTGCTGCAATGTGTGAAGGCTGGAAATTTTCAAATATTGCCCTTGGGGCAGATACTGTCTGGAGAAATTAAGAATAACTAACAGTCAAATATATTGGGCTATCCAGGGTGCAGCACACATGAGCTCTGCAATTATTAACATTTTAAACATATTTCCTATGAAAAAATCAGTTTTATTTTTCCATAACTTGTCTAATAATTTACTTTAAATACATGACTTTGTGGCCAAAAAGTATTTGTGTTTTTCTGTAAACTCATGTTTTAAAGCCATTAATCACAAATATGCAAAAGAGATGGTATTTTTAGCAGTGCAGGGAGAAATATTTCAAATGTAGATTTGCTCTGCAAAATCCGCTGCTTATTATTGGCAAATATGTGTTCTGATGAAGCCATGAAACACCTTTGATTATTTTACTAGATCAGTGACTCGGACAAGAATTTCATGCTCCACTAAGTCTGATTTTGTACGCTGAATATTGGCTTAAAATGAAATTTAAAGAACAGCTTTGTTCCCATTCATTTTGTTTCTTGGTTGTTGCTGCTCTTTGGCCAGTACCAGTAAGAGCTGCTTATTTTCAGAAGAAAGAACATATTGCATCTTTCACAGTGAGAGTTTCTTCCCATATATTTGTAATATTTCAGCTGAATAAATGTTAGCAAGAAAAAAACCAACACCAAAGAGCAGTTCTTAAATGGTATGGGTAGATTTAGAAACTTGCATGACAAACTGAGATTGAAGGATTTTTTCCTCCTCTTCTGCCTTATGCAAAGGAGCTTCTGGTTACATTCCTGGAAAATTTCACTTCCATCCAAGAGACCAGATGTCTCTCCAACATGCACTGTGCTAGGTTTGGTGAAAATAATGCTATGTTGCTTTGAATCCTCTTTGAAGTTTAGGCACTCCAGAATCTTAAGTTATTCAGAATTTCTTGGTGCCCCAGTACCTGACATAATGCAGGTACTCTGTAGTCAGTATTTGCAAAGAAAAGGCAAGGAAGAAATAGATAATAGGAAGAAATTCTTTACAAGAGAGTAGTAAGTCACTGGAACTGGTTGCCCAGAGATGTGGTGGATGCACCAACTCTGAAAGTGCTCAAGACCAGGTTGGAAGGGACCCTGAGCAGCCTAGTCTGGTGGAAGGTGACCCTGTGCATGGCAGGGGGATTGGAGCTGGGTGATCGTTAAGCTCCCTTCCAACTCAAACCATTCTATTATTCTATGATTTGTATGTAAGCAGGTTGAAACAAGTCATCATAAGAGATTCTTAATAAATCTTTCTGGACCAAGATTTTGATTTTTAATTAAAATCTGAGAACTTCAGAGAATCTGGAGTAAGACATGATTTGAGAAATGAAATATGAGACAACCATTTAGACACTGAACCTCAAAAAACAGTAGGTCAACTGAAAATGGACTTCAACAGAGAATTAAATGCTGAGAATACAGTTAATATTAACCAGCACGATTTCATAGAAATTAGGTCTTGTCAAATGAAAATATTATTGTTCAAAAGAACTACCAGTCTGGTTGATACAGGTGACAGCTGTGTTGGCACAGTTTTATAATTCATTTGACTTAGTGCCACCAATTAAAAAATGATTGCTCTTCAACAGCAGTAAATTCAGAATGGGTTAACTACTAACAACCAAACTGTGTTTGCTAGGAATAGTTAGCAAAGTAAATTATAATCTAGTGAAGTTATATAGAAATAGTTCTTAGCTTAGTATTTTACTTTAAACCTAATGGAAAAGTCACTGTTTGAATTAGTGAGAAAAGTCATGAAGTGGGAAGTGATGGAAATTGTTTACTTACACATATGAAAGGAAAGGACAGAACACAAGTCAGAGAAATACATGAAAGTTTGAAAGCATTTTGTGATAAGTTTAACCTGATCTTTATATGTGAGAAAGTAATTGTTCTGTTTGAAGCAATGGACTCAAATGAAGCAATGTATCGAGGTGTGAGGCTGTTGTGTGAACACAGTCTGATGTCTGTGGGGGAATCAATCTGTCACCAGGAGCTGAGAAACACTCTGAGATAAATACCAAGGAAGATATATTAAAAATAATTCCCTCAAACTGTATTTTGCATCTGAGCCCTCATCTGTGTCATGCCTTTGGGCTGGTACAACTGTTTATGTAGTCACTTGATGAACCAGATGGGTATATCAGTCTGGATTAGTTTTAAGCCAGATCATCTTCTCAGCCCTTTACACTGCACAATCACATGAATAGAATAGTTTGTACTCAAAGGGACCTTAAAAATCAGCTAGATCCAACCCACCTGGGCAACCTGTACCAGCGCCTTGCCACCCTCACAGTGAAGAATTTCTTCCTAATATCTAATCTAAACCTACTCTCTTTTAGTTTAAAGCCATTACCTCTTGCCCTGTCTCTACAGGCCCTTCTTGAAAGTCACTCTCCAGCTCTCCTGGATCCC
>VYZS01105946.1:25468-35887 GCA_013400695.1 Neodrepanis coruscans | reverse complement strand
CGCTCCTCTGTGGGGGCCGCCCAACCGCCGCCTGCCCTGCGTACGGGCTCCCGCCCAGCTGCCGCCGGTAGGAGAAAAGATCGGTTTTACTTTCGTTTTCACCCTACGACAGCCAGACAAAGACAAGATGGTATCCAAAGGCACAAATGAAACCCCCTTCTCCATCTGCAGTGGGTGTTAGCACTCTTGGCAGAATACAAGTTCAGCTGCTTAATCTCATAATTTACTGTTGTTTATTTCCCTTTTACTAAAGAAGATAGAGAAAAGGTAATAGTGCACAACAAAGGCTGCTGCCCCTGGAGGCCTTTCAGGCTGTGGATCACAAAATCCCAGATTCAGACTCTGGGAAATAACTGGCTAAGGTTCTGTTGGTTCTTAGGGAAATGACAACGTAAAGTTCATGGTGACCTGCTGATGTCTGAATTGTCAGCTGGCCAGAACTATCTGCCTGTCCCAGTGGCTGTTCCCTGCAAGCCCACATGCCACCAGCCCTGCTGAGAGCAATGACTCATGCAGTGCTGCAGCAACTCTTCTGGGGAGCCTGATGAGCATTCAGGAGCAAAGTTAAAAATTATTTGTACGTAATAACAGGAAAGATTTAACAGGAGAAGAAACACTGAGCCACAGGGAACATGCACTGGCATTTAGAGTTCCTTCTGCTGACACATCTGGCATGAAATGTGATTTCTGCACTGTCTCCTTGGGTTTGATGAGAGAGATATTCAGTGAAACTTTATTTTTGGTCGAATATGTAATTTAGTTCACTGGATACACACTGACATGTAGACTGAGAGAAAAGGAAGATAATTACAGAAGAAGATTAACATGGCTTCCACACAAACCAAAGATTTATGCAGACTTTCTTCTAGAAGAAATTGCTTTGTGCTTGGTTTTGCTGGTATGACACACTTAAATTTGCTTTTTTAAACATAATTTTGTAGGCTACTTCTTCAAATAGGTAGTTGAGACTTAATTTTAATAATCAGAGCAATCTAAATATCCACTTGCTTCTGCTCAAGAGGTAAACATCTGCACATGGGAGAAAAGGTATCTGTAACACTCAGCCTCTGTAAAGCTCTACTTTCTTACCATCCACCACAACAAGAAAGCTAATTCTTTTCCAGGAGTAAACTCAAATTCATCGAAGTAAACACATTCATAGCTAAGACATTGACTCTTTTTTTTCTCTTAAATCAGTAAAAATATTACAGTACCTGCTGCCAGTTATATTAAGATCTGTTGCAAGAACTTGTGAGATTTGATGAATAAAGGACAAAGTCTCAGTTTAGTTTTGAATTTTTAGGGTTTAATGAATTTTTCTCTAACCATGTCCCAGGTTTTACTGCTCCAGATGGTTCAATTGCAAATTATCTCTTTCTGTGATTAGTGAAAAAACTACTGTCACTGAGCACCTTGATGTGGAAACCCTACATGTTAAGTGCTATATAAATGTAATCTGAGGACATTCCTTGGGGCATATTACTAAAATTCACTTATTAGTTAACAGACAAATATCTTTTTTAATTGGATGAACTGCTAGATTATATTATCAGAAGTTACTTTTGCATTATATGAATTGTCAGTCATTTAAATTAGAAACATGATCCTCCAAATCAAAATTCTATCCTTTGCTCAGTTTTTAATATTCAGACTACATGGACATCCATTTCTACATCACACAAAATAGTTAGCAATTAGAAAGCTTGTTCCTGTTCATTTCATTCAGATGAGTAGTCTCACTGGGATTAACAAAGTACTCTTAAGAATAATACTAACCTGGTTACTTAATTCTTGCATAGATAATATTAAATCATTTGATTAAATCACTTTTCCTTCTTAAGGCTAGAAAAATTAGCCAAGAAAAATTAACTGACTCACAAATATCCATTTCTGTTTCAGTACAAACAACATACATCCTCAAGGAGAAAAATAAAAAAAAGTTTCTTTAAACAAAAGTATGTTTTTAATATCATAATAAAGACCGAGTAATACTATTGGATTACCATAATTAACCTGGTCAACTTTAAAAAAATTACACCTAAATATGCAGACAAATTGCATTCAGAAGTTAATTGGATTCTGTATAAGAATATTTTCATTTATTACTTGCAAATGTACACTTTTTCTGAGGACAAATGTCTGCGTGCTCATTTAATTAAACAATGCAGGCTACTACATACCTGAGAATATGCAGAATGGTGGATTAAAGGGCACATGGACAAAATGATTATGGAATTCCTTGTCTTCTTAACTCTTGAGCTGGCAGTTGAAACACTATGTCTGACACAGCAGTGAAATGCACTTTAAAAAGACAGGCAATATACACTCAATTACTGCTTTTTATTTTATGGATATATAATTAAGAGGAGATAAATGTTTTTAATCAGTATTAATACCTATTGCATACAGAAAAATGCATCAAATAAATACTGATGTCTCCACACTGAAGAATGTTTTTAGCAAGGATTGCACCTGCAAGAATAAATGTTGTGACAATCCCTACTAACAATGACATTGTGATGATTAATAGTTAACAAAGACCAGATAAAGTCCTATAGTATATATTCAACTCTAAATTTTATACATATACAGATATATATTTTTTAAAATCCATAAAGTTCTACATTATGTAGCTTCAATATGAGACTGGCATGTTAGTATACAAAACATTAACTAGTCCCGTGGACAAAGCTGGGACATTGCTCCAGGCAGTGCAATGGGAGGGGAACAGTCGTTCTATGTGGCTTCTAGTTGAGCTGTGCAGATAACTCAGTAAACATGGAGTAGGGAAGAACGCTGTTTATTGTCACCAAATAGCCAACACCTATGGCTAAAAAAATATTCACTGAAATGTTAATTGCATTATGTAACCTTTGGTATTGGCACTTTCTGACTCTCAATTTTTTAATTGAATAAATAGCTATTACACTTCGTTGATTTGATTAAGTAGCATTTCCAGGGTTACATTTGCAATTATCTCTCTCTCTAAAATAAAATATCACAGAAAAATAAGTCAATAAAAACAGTTTAAGTCTTTTGGCACTTTATTTTGGGGAAAGCATGGCTTCGTTACTCTGAGTCCACATAAAAAGCTAATACTTTTTTTTAGCTCAAGTCTTCCAGGACATTTCACCTCCAGCCAAAGCCATAATGGAAATTTTTATAAGGGATGAAAAACTTTTGAGGTTACTGATGTAAGAACAAAAGTAGATAAGAAATGGTTGCAGTTTACTAAGCTAATATGTTCCAGCAGCTACACTGCCATCTCTTGCACTTGGAAAATCGGAGTACCTTTTTCTCCAGGAATCTCTTAGCTGCCTCTTTCCTTCCTTTCAGCCTTTTTACCCTGCAAGAATGTGTTAGCTACAGGACAAGTGAGAGCATATCATGACTTAGCAGGAAAAGTGAGTCAGATGGGTGTCTAGAGCTAAAAGAAAGCATGTTCAGTAAGAAAATGGTGGATCAGATGATGGAAGATGCTAAACCTGTATGTAAATACAGGTTGATACTGAAACAAAACTAAAACAGAATATTTAATGTACACCTGTGGTAATTATTAATATTAACATGACAATACAATGGCTTTTAAAAACATAAAACTAAGAGAGTAAAAATGGATAGATTTATACAAACTGTTATGATAATTTAAATCCTTATTATCAGAGTTTACTTATGTCTTAGGGTAGAATAATGAACCTTTGATTGCAGGCAAGAAATTTTATGTCAGAAGAAATGAGGACTTGGGCAGAGAGATAGCATTTATGTAACAATGCCCTTGATTTTGGTACTCATTCAGCATTCTTTATATTAAGTTTTAATGCAAAGCATCTAAAGCACATTGTTAATAAAGCTGTTACATACAATCTACCTACTATGAAATGTTCCCCATTCTCTCCCTTTTTTTATCCTTTCAGCCCACACAGGCCTTATTTTTACAGTACAGCTTCACTTTTTTGATCTCTAAACTACAGGGAAAATCAAGCCAAACAAAATAAAACACACATGCAACAAGCACAGTTGATTTTTGAGGCTGGAAGGTTGAAAGGCAGAACAACTTCTTGTTCAAGGAATGTTTTGTTAAGCATTTAGAAATATTGCTTTCTGAAGGAACTGTACATATTAAATGGTCTTGAACAGTATCATATCAAAAGACTGATAGCTGTATTTTAAAAGCAGATCTTTGTCTAGAGTAAAGTAAAAAAAATCTGTATTAATTTATTCTAGTTTCAATGATTGTTAAATAAAATGTGTCCTGTCCTGAACTTGAGATTCATTTAGAAGTAATATAAAATGTTATTAAAGGACAGACATGCTAAAGGGATAGCAAAAAATCCACCCTTATGTCAACACTCAGACTCCTTAATGTTTCAGACAGCCCTTGTCAAAGGTCTATAGCTGGCAAACTCCCCTTTACACAATACCAGAAGCCTGGCTCAAGCACCTAAAGTGGTCTGAACTGCAGTCTGAAATGTGTTTTCACCATTTAAAGGCAGACTTTCTGGCTACTCAGTTTAAAATTTGACAAAAATGCTACAATAATGTCAAGGAAGGGTTAAATAACCTTTGAATGAAATGACAGTACACAATTCAAACATCTAGTTTGAATTGCCACAGACTTCCCCTTGTCAATATGCGGAAAACACTAAAATGCTGGAGTCTACATCTACCAGGTAGGAAAAAAAAAGGAATCTATTTAGTGATAATTTAACACTGTTCCTACTTATGAATTCTGTGAATTGAGCCTAGTACAACACTCCATTGCAATCAATCTGTCTTGGCTTGCTAAAGAACAAAATGCAAACAGAAGTGAAGGACATGACCTCATGAACTTCAATANTTAAAGGCAGACTTTCTGGCTACTCAGTTTAAAATTTGACAAAAATGCTACAATAATGTCAAGGAAGGGTTAAATAACCTTTGAATGAAATGACAGTACACAATTCAAACATCTAGTTTGAATTGCCACAGACTTCCCCTTGTCAATATGCGGAAAACACTAAAATGCTGGAGTCTACATCTACCAGGTAGGAAAAAAAAAGGAATCTATTTAGTGATAATTTAACACTGTTCCTACTTATGAATTCTGTGAATTGAGCCTAGTACAACACTCCATTGCAATCAATCTGTCTTGGCTTGCTAAAGAACAAAATGCAAACAGAAGTGAAGGACATGACCTCATGAACTTCAATACCTGCTCTACCTTGTGGCTGTCATTAACTCATAGTTGTCGACCAAAGGGATCATAAAGGTTTTGTTGCAATTAATGACTGATACTGAATTTTAAAATCCAAAGACATATCTGTTAAATAATCAACGACAGTTACTTTGCCCATGTTTATTCAGCGTTTATTTATCTATTTATTTTTTATTTATTTATTTATTGTGAAAGATGAGATGACATATTTTACTTGTAACTTGGGAAACATTGATACTATGAATGGGAATAAAATAAAATAATTAAAACATAGTTAAATTATAATTATTACTAATTATTGCAGTAAAAGAAATCTTCAGCCTTTTGGTGCTGAAAAAGCTGTTTCAGGCATTGAGTTTGAAAATAAAAATTAAACATTCAATCTGTATGTGGAGTTCAAACTTTTGTTTGCAGTTAAAAAATATCTGGGAAGGCATGTAAACATATACGTGATTAGTACCTTCTTGGATCAGGGGTATGGTACACTACAAATAATATTGATGTTAAAAATATAGTAAAATAACATTAAGAATATATGCTATAAGGAAGTTAAAAGCTTATGGTACTGTGGATATTTTAAGAAAGTTACAATCTCTCATTGCTTCTTTTGCTAGTTAAATCCACTATCTTTTGTGCCTCAAAAAATTCAAAATTGCAGTGAACCTGTGGATGGAGATGATAATAATTCAGTAAGTTTGTTTAACTCTCCTTTGTTTATATAAAGGATACGTTTTTCAAATTTCTATAAATGTTTGCTATGAAGTCAAACACTTCACTGTCAGAGCAATAAATGTGAGTGGATGTCTAAATGGTTTTTCTCAGGCTGATGTTCCCTTGCTCTGCTCATGCCCTGAGTCCATCATGAGCTGTGTGGCCCAAGCTAATAGACTGTTAAGCTCAACCATTAAATCCACCCACAGCTTTCATTTTGTTCAAAACATTTGAAGAGCAAACCAAGGCCTGACTCCAGAAGACCTTGAAAATAATGCTAAGGATATTACTGTGAGTCTATCTGTGTGTTAAGTAATTAAATGAATGAATAGTACAGTACTGTGTTGCCACTTCCAGACAGTTTTGAAATACTGTAGCCTCTATCTATAAATGCAGAGGGGAAGGAGTCAAGCTTGAATTGTCCTGAAAGATGTCTGCTTTTGCCTTGAAGTTTACTTAGAAATGTTTAATGTTAATGATAATTTTTGGAAAATCTCAGCAGAGGAAATCAAGTGAAAAGGCTCTCTGTGTCATCATATTTGGCTTTTAGATACCGTGGACTGAGCATTTACAGCTTCTTTTTTTCCTGGTCTCACCTGTCTCCTTGAGTGGAGCTGGTACTGCTGGTTAGACTCATAGGCTTCCCAGACAGCAGAGTGAACATACATAGGAAAGCTTCCCCGATGTGGGGGTCAGAGAACCTGTCTTAACTCTATCTTCCATTCTCATGACTTATTTTTTATTTTAACTGATGATGATTTAATGCAGAATGCAGAAATGGTGCTGGAAGTTAGAAAGGAATTCAAAGTCTGTTCCTGTTGTACTAAGTGCTGAACTACACAATCGTATGTCCTTTTGGTCCCTTGTTTGCTATAGTAAATCACAGTTTTAGAGACAGACATCAGCTCCTCACATGTCTCTAATGTTTAGCTAAATATCACCTTGCCTCTACGTCAAGCTGTTCTGTATCACCAAGATACTGAAACATGCATCTATCTTATGCACACATTTAAGAGGATAATTTAACATAATTTTTCAAACAAACACTAGACCAAGAAAAGCTCTTTAGACTTGGGAGGTCAGATAGAAAATTAATTTCAGATGTGCCTGGTTTATTTCACATTGGCTTGTCTCCTTGATCTAGAAGGAACTAGGAGGACTTCTGTGCCTTCTCATATGCATTCTCATCCAGCTTACTTACTCAGGAATAGTTATAATTCCAGAGGTGCAAAATAGATATGTAGTAAAATCAGTTGGTCTAATGAAAGACTCCTGGGTAAACCAGGTTAAAAATGCAAAGTCAGTTTGGTGTAAATCATGTAAATCAACCCGGATGTCCAATGTTCTACCAAGTTTTTATACCAAATACATTCCAAGTTTGAATTTCCTGGTTTACACTACCAGACAATATGAGCACTCAGTATTTTTCCTTAAAATTGTTACATCACTCCAATGGTGAGGAGAAAGATGTTAGTTTAAACAGCTCAAAGGCAGCCAGAAAGAGGACAGGTTCACATTCATAAGTAGCTACTGCAATGGGAAGGCTGTTCCTTGCTGTAGACAGCATCTCTCTGTCCATGCTGCCCAGCACAGCTCTGGGTCTTTGCCTTGCTGTGAGGGGATGCTGTGTCTGTCTGTAGGTTTCCCTTCACTCTGAGTGGTGATCCTACTCACATTTGTAATTCCTGCAAAATGCATCTTTTAATGACCAAGGTATTTTGTAACTCTTCTATAACACCAGTGATATTATCAGAGACAATAGGTTCTCTTTCCTTTTTAGACATGTTAGAAACCATTTTTAAAAAATACTAAAAACATTGGATTGCTAAGATAATAAGAAAAATAAATGTTTTCGACAAGGAAGTTTCATATGCAGACAGCAGGGCACCTAGCAGGAAACTTGGACCCTGGTGTAAATGTTAATGTTAAGAAACAGAGTTGCTAGATGGAGATTCAGTTTCTCCCTTTTAAGGCACAGCTACAGTAGAAGGATACAAATACAAAATAGGAATATCTCATCTGTGTTAAGATGGCCCCACAGGTATTACTGCCTTTGCTCAAAGATGGGGGAAGAGGTACAAACTCTAAGTGGAAGAGAAGCTTTTGCAAACAGTTGGCAGTTGCTGCTCGTGAACAAACTGAAGATGGAGGATGGCCGTCAAAGATGTTAAAAAACAATGGAAAACAAGTCAAAACTTTCACATGAGAAATAATCTTCATTTAGTAGAACAACATCTTTGTATCTGACCAAATGATGCAGAAATAGACATGTTTGCATTGCTTAATCAATGGTACCTGTTTTTTTTCAGGTAAACTGTAGGTTTTATGGCTGAAAATCTTTGGAACTGGGTGCAACTTTAACGAATGTTTCCATACATTTTAGTAGTCTCTTTTAAATGCAAAACCATTCCCTATATTCCCCTGACACTTGCTTTAACACATGGCCATGTTGTAGAGGCTGTACACATGTTATGTAGAGGAACTGCTAGTGCCTGGCTAAAATAGATTGGCATAAGCAAGTGAGATCTAACAAAGAGCAGATCCTTTACTCATGAATCAGCATAAGCATTTTGGTTTGGACAGAAACAAACTATAAAATGCCAGCTCAGCAGGAGCACTTCCTTGAATACATCAAAGCTGTTCCTTTCTACATGGCACAACTGCATACTTTCCAAGAAATTCTAGGCCAGTATTCTTCCTCTCCAAACCCCAACCCCCCCTCCCCGAACAAAAAGGGATGTAAAAATTAGAAGCTTAAAAATATCAAAATCATCAATAATGCAAAGCATGAGCACAGCTGGCAACAGTGCCCCCTTGCTTATATTATGACTGTATTTAAAATATACATGTTGCTGTTTTTTCTGGGGAAGCAGATATGTTGTACATAATTTTTTTTCTGTCTGGGTACTTAAAAAAATATTGTTTTCATAATGTTTAATTTTCTCTATAACTAAGCACTAAAGTACTCCTTTATTGGCATGTGCTACAAGTCAGCTACATCAGTAACTGGGATGTAGTTCTGCCTATTTCAGCAGAATGAGAGAGAAGAATCAGAAGTAGCACCATAACCAAATTATCTTACAGCATTTCTGAGGCTATGGACAAATTCTGTGATCATCATGCGTAGAAGAATAGGAAAACAGAAGGTCAATGTATTACTAATTATAGTAGAGCAATTGTGGTGGTATTGTAGCTGTCCCAAGGCAGGGAAGTGGCAGTGAGTTGAAACCTGTGAGTCAATCTTCACCTTTGAGAGGGAGAGCCACAGCACACACTCAGGGATGCAGGGACACGAAGCACGTGCCCCAGCCTGACAGCCTCAGCTGGCTGTAGGGTAGGAGCAGGGGAGTGCTCTCATCTACAAGGTATTCCCCAGCTTGATCAGTAGCTAATGGAGATCCAGAGGTACCGCTGCTCTTGTTGGTCTTCCGAGTTTGTTTCACACAGTTAGAACAAATGGTGCCACTGGCTATCTGCCATGAAAATTTCACAACTGGTGTGTTTTGATGAGAATATTGGGCTTATGGGAAAGGGTCCCAAGCTGTTGGTCTCTTGCTGCATGTGTTGGTGTAGAAGTAGGAGATGACAGAGTTGAGAAGTGTCTCTGGCCAAGCCAGGCTGGGTTACCATCTAAATTTCTCAGCAGTGTTGATACTGTGTCTTAACTTCATCGAAGTTTCAGTGTACTGGGTTACATTCAGGCATTGTATGGGTTACTGATCTTTTACAAAGTATTATATTTTTATAATAACCAGAACTATGCATTTGTAAGACATAGGAAGAGAAATGGACATGTTAACAACTGGGAAGAGGTAGGTCCACCTGATAAGGTAAGCAGTGTACCACAGTTTTCTGGTTTTGTTGTAGACGCGTAAAAGCACAGAGACAATGGTCCCATGAGAGCTAAAGGAGGGGGATGCCATTATCAGGGTCCCTGCAGAGAGCTTGGTGAAAAGAAGCTCTTTAGCATATTTCAGATCTTTGAGCATCCAAGGCTGCAGCTATTGTTGCTGACTGTCTCCGAGATCTGCTGTCAGAGCACCACCTGTACCTTCAAATTGAATTTTACAGGGGACACATCACTGGTGTGTGAAAGAGGGATCTTCTGGGAACAAACCAGCTGTTGTTGTTTCTGGGTAAGCAAAGTGAGAAGTTTGTGAGGTGTGAAGGGCTTGTCTTGACATCACAACTGGATCTGCTGAGGTCCAGTGCCAGAAACAACAAAAATTTTAGTCTGGAAAACAGTCTGCACAAAAATGTCCTAGAATATCTAAGAATATGTGGAGCAAAACAGAATAACTGTGAGAAAGAGAGTTCTGTGAGGTACACACAAGGGGACACACAAGGAGAGGATTTTTTTAAAAAAAGCATACCATAAAATATGCATCAGTAAGGCAGAGGTGCAGCTTCAGAGCAAGACTGAATTAGATGGATTAAAGAACAGAGAAGGAAATTAAGAAGGAATTGAAGTAAATAGTACTTCAACAGGAAATTAAGTAAGTAATAAGGCAGTT
>VYZS01105946.1:3920-16050 GCA_013400695.1 Neodrepanis coruscans | reverse complement strand
AGCACTAAATCTCTCCTCGGGCTAAAAGGGAGGAAAGGGGGGGGCACGGTTTTGTAATCTTCTTGAGTTGTTTTCCTCAGTTGAAACCGGGCAGAGGTTCAAGGCTAAGGGGCCCTCGAGACCACGCGCTCCCTTCTAAATACCGTGGAGTCTCTGAGCCGGGCTCCGAGGGAGAGAGAGACAAGCACTATCTCCAGAGCGTCCTCACCTCAAACGCGGGCCCTGGAAAAAATTTATTTATTTGTCTGTCTTGCACTTTATTTGTCGGGTTTTGGTGTTTGCGCAAAATAAACTGTGATTTTTGTGTGTTTTCTTCATTTTTGGGGTGTGTTTGTGATTTCTCTCAGAGTCTCTGCTCCAAAATCACTGAATTTGTGGTAAAACCACCACAGGGAGAATGACTATAAGAAAGTTCCCTCATTTCCGTTGCATTTTAATTAAGTGCAGCTTCAGCCAGTTGTGTGAGTTATTTTAGTTTTAATGGCATCACGTAGTTCACCTCACAGAACTGAGATATCTATTGAGAGCATGAGGGCATTACAAATCATACTTAGGTGGTTAAGGGTATTTTGGGTCTCCAGTGCTAGAAAATCTTCGCTGTATTTAAAAATGATGATTCCCCTCCCTCAAAGTGTTTTTAGTTAAACATCCCTTGCTATATCTTCAAACATTTTTCTCATTTAACACTCAGAAAATTTATATTTTCTGCCAATAAATTTTTTGAGATCAAATTCACCTTTGATGGGATTTCTCTACAAGGTGCTTGGATTGACTACATAATTTTGACATGGCTGCAGAACACAGTGCTCTCCAACTGTTATCTGTTGTGACTCTGATCTTCAAAGTGTGTCTTAATATTTGTGGTTAATTCGAGAATTTGGTGAAGACCTGGAGAAGATGCCAAGTATTGCAAGAAGAGAGATAGTTAGCAACATTAACTTTCTCTGATGCTTTTGCATTATTCAAAAGAAGTCAGGGAACATAGAGCAGAGGCTTCAGTAGCATGATCATCTGATGGAATCGTACTGAAATGTGAGATGGTCACAGTACTAAACTGTGAACAAATAAATAAAATTTTCATCACCTCTTTTAAAAATATTCTGCCTTACAATCCCATGAGTTTGACAGGATTTGATTGAAAATTATATTCCTAAAATTAGTGACTTTCAGTGCTTGAAACTAGTTTGGCCTGCATAAATCACAGAATCACAGAACATGCTGAGCTGGAAGGAATTCACAAGGATCATCAAGTCCAACTTGGACCATGGTCTAACCAGCTGAGCTGATCCATCCATAAGGCTAGACTCAGAAAGGTCTCCTATAATCATATTGCCAATACTGAGAAGTGCTCAAAGACTGCTTCCTTGAGAAATATTGCAAGATCCTCAATGCAGCAAGGACTATTTTTAGCTCTACTTCTACCCATCCAGTATGTTGGCTGCTGTGTAATTTGTCTGGGACAGATTGCCGTTACCCTGATTGATACAGCCGGTTAGTTCTCTCTCTCTCTCTTTCTTTCTCTCTCTCTCCCATTTTTACTGACAGAGCCTCATATGAAATCACCATTCCACAGACTGAGGAGATGATTCTTATTAATACTAATTGGGGGTTATTGTGAGGAGCAATGTGCAGCATTGCAGTGAGGAAGGGAACAATTTGTTTTGTTTCTGTTCCTCTATGAAGGGTAGGTACCACAATGAGAAAGATTCATGTTAGACCTCAAGCACAAACTCCCCATTGTATAAGGGCAGGGACAGAGAAGTATTGGAACAGATGGCCCTGAGACATGGTGTCACCTATGGAAGACTATGACACCAACTTAGACAAGGGCTGTCATGACTGACATGGATGGTGGTGGTCCTGCTCGGTGACAGGAAAAGAGTTAAAATTTGCAGCCTTCCTGGCTCTTCCCTGTGTAGATATTACTTTGTCACAGAGAGATTGCCTTTAGGTAGAGAAACTGCCATTACTTCTACATGAGCTTTGATACCTCTGTGTTACTGGTATTGAATCTGGCTGTCATAAACTCACAGGTGGATGTCAACCAGCACTTCCTCACCTGCCATGTCCCTTTACACAGCCAGCTGAGTGCTAAACAGCAGATTGTCAATGACTGTTGGGTGCACCACATTTAGCACTTTTTTCCTCTCTACAGCAAAGAGTCTTTTAACATGTTTAACAGCATAAAAGCAGGAGAAACTGAAATGTAAGTAGGGGGCAGGAGGAATCATAAGGAAGGAAGCCAGCCTGCAGACTGCGTAATTTTAGTTCAACTACTGTGCTATTTTAAACATAATGCTTTGCAAACTCTCTTTTGCTCTTATAAAGTCTCTCATTTCTTGTTTCTGCAGTTCCTACTACAATGATTCTTTGGGGTGTTAGTGTATCCCTGTAGTAAGCAAGAGTGAAAGGGTGCCTCTGTGGATATATTGCACCTCCTCTTTGTCCCACTATAATAAAAAACATTCTAAGTGTGAAGAGCTACTCTCTCTCTTTTTGTGTTTGCTCAGCTAAATAGTGGCTTTTAGCATGTATATCAAACTAAGCAAACAAAAGTACACAGCAAATGTGGTCTACCTATGATATAGTTTCTTCCTGCCTTTTCAGGTTTGAACATTAGCTATGCCCAGCCAGGAAGGAGTATGAATATACAGACAGGAAAGACTTCCACTGAATTATTATGCACACTACTTAGCACCTAGTCATTGTATTTTTCAAAGGGACTTTTAAAATGCTGCAGTGATGCAAGTGACCAAATACACCGAGAGTGAGAGAGGGGCTTCGTATGTATCCTTTGGCAATGGTGTGTAATGGGTATGATATTTGTAACAGCTGTTAGGTGCTCTGAAGCTACATTACATTTATGGAATTTTCCATTGAGTTCTAAATATTCAGGTCACATACACAGTTAAATTTCCAGCAGTGGCAGTACAGATAAAAGCACTCCAACCATATGCCATAATTGTGCTCTATTTAGAGAGTGCAGCAACTCAGACATTTTCACAGCAGTCATCTTAGATATGGTATGCATTCTGCTTTATAAATGCCAATTCATTAGTGCATGTAATGTGTAGCATAATGTGCTTCATTAAAACAAAAAAAAAGGGACAGCCAGGTTTCAGCGAGGAATAAACAGACAAAAACCCCCTATTACTTAGGAGCAGGAAATAAAAGAAAAATGAAGACGATGTCAAATTCAGTTTCATTTTTTATACAAAGATCTGTAGAATACCAGAGTCCATTTTGTAAGAGGTTTCAAATAAGTGTCAGTAATTTGAATATCCATAAATTAATACTAAAAAGATTTAATTGACTGGAAATTTCCACTTCAGGATGGTGAACACCACACCAGAAAGAGTATATCACAGACAGGACATCGTTTTAGAATATAGTAAACAAGCATATGTATTTTGCGTATTTTTTGTAAAGATGTTACTCTAGCTAAAATTTCAGGCTGCAAGAAAAAAGCAACGTTATTATAATGCTTCATGCTGAAGATTTTTCACATTCATATTTTCACTATGCCAGCAAGTCTGATCAAAACTACATACTAAAAATAAAGGAAAAATCATTGTATCACTACAATTCATTAACAAAAAAACCCACCAAAAAACAAACCAACACAAAGAAGAAAACACTGGAGGTAAAAATCATGCTTTAGCTAACTAGTCTGAAGTGGCCAGAAAGGCAGGTTCATCTGCTGTATTACCTGTTTTGAGACAAGCATCACAGCTGTGTGAGATCAGGTATTCATGAAAAGTAGGTCAGCACAGTCAATCAGATTGAATGCCCAGTCCTGCTAAACTTATGAATAAAATATTTTATACCTTTTTCTACAACTGTGCTCCACCTTGAACAGCAGATATATTAACCTATTTTAAGATTCATTATGATTGCAAAATGTCTCCATGACCTAAATGTGGACCATTAAGCTATATTTGTAAGTCACCTTTTTGTGTCCTTTTTTTAAATTCAGTACATGACAGAGCAAGGTGGTGAAATACATCCACCTTGCACCTTCTCTACCCTAGAAGTCCAGAGAAAGCAGAGAGACCTTTTCCTCTGTCCTAATCCCTTGTCCTGTTCTTTGCCCCACAGTAGCTGGGTGATGTGTCCTATCCAGAAGATTAGAATCGTAGAATCAGAGAATATGCGGAGTTGGAAAGGACTCATCAGGATCACTGAGTCCAGCTCCTACCCTATGTAGCACAACTCAAGAGTCACATCACGTGCCTGAGTGTATCCTCCAAATGCTTCTTGAACTCAGACAGATTTCATGCTGTGATTGCCTCCCTGGGGATCCTGTTCCAGTGACCGACCACCCTCTGGCTGAAGAACCTTTCCTTGATATCCAACCTAAACCTCCTCTGATACAGCTTCACACCACTTGCTTGAGTCCCGTCACTGGTCATGAGAGTGAATAGAGAGGTATTTTCCCCTCCACTTCCCATCATGAAGATGTTGAAGACCGCAATGCAGTCTCCCCTTAATCTCCAGGCTGAACAAACCAAGTGATCTCAATCTTTCCTCATAAGTTTCACACTCTAGTCTCTTCACCATCCTTGTTGCCCTCCTGTGGATGCTCTCTGATAGCTTAATGTCTTTTTTATATTGTGGTGCAGTCCTGAGGTGAGGCCACACAAGTGTAGGATAGAGTGGGACTATCATCTCCCTTGACCTGATGCACCACAGGATCAAGGGCAGAGCTAGAATACATCTACAACTCTCAGCTACGGAATATGTTTTCGGCAGACCCACAGACTAGTTACAAAACCAATATTGATGGTTCTGACAGGTTTAACAATGTTACTATACTGTTGCCCATGATTTTCCTCTCTTCTTGGAGTTTAGAGTGCCTTTGCCACAGCTAGGAGAAGGGACCGATTCATGCCCCCGACTCCAGCTCACATTAGAGTGTTCAGATACTTATTTCCTCCAGTCAGCTGGACGGAGAAATGGGGGCTAATGTGCTAAGAGAGCCTTGCTTTCCTTGGTGAGAACCAGGCTGTGTGATGTCTGCAAGCCCTGGACTGAGTCATGCCAGGACATGAGCCTGGCAGAAAAGACCCAAGGCTCCAGGAGGGAAAATGCAGCTGCTGCATGGGCTCCTTTCTACACCTCTGCATGTCAGGCTGTTGACTGCCACAGTTCAGGTTTCTTCTCATTCCTGTGCACACCTGGCTCATCTTTCTGGCAGTGGAATAAGGAAGAAGTATTATGCAATACCTGAAAGGGGAAAGAGACCAATTATCCAGCAGCTCCTAGAACTCCTGGCTTCTTCTCTACCCTTGTCATCCAGATTTACTGAACTGCCAGCCACTTTAAAATGAGATATTTCTTCTGGATAATACCTCCCTAAAATATTCCTTCAATTAGAAACAAAGAAGGGCAGGAGAAAGTGGAAGGTAGAGAACCTAGTCCTCTTTCTGCAAGATAACAAAGTCTTAGGAAGCAATTACACTAACTTAATCCTCGTTTCAAGACAGTAGATTCTTGCCATCCTAACAGGATTTTGATTGTTAAGGAATTATCAGTTTTCTTTCACACTGTAGAGAGCATGAACCTTTCATGGAATAACATCCAACATCTGTTGGAGGTGTCCTTTCAGCCACCTGCCCTCAGAAGTCCCCCAAACCAGATGAACTTCCAGACTTGTTAAAACTGGCTCAGGTTGTTAGATGAGGCAAATAAAATCTTCACCTCAGGAAATATCACAGAATCATGGAGTGGTTTAGGTTGGAAGGAACATTAAAAATCATCTAATTCCCTGCCATGGGCAGGGACATCTTCCACTACACGAGGTTCCTCAGAGTTCCATCCTGCCTGGCTTTGAATACCTTCAGTCATGGGGCATCCACAATTTTCTAGGCAACCCATTCCATATCTAGACAGTAGATTTCACAGTTTCTGTCTCCAAGCCTTTGAATGAAAAGATCTGTACCATCTCAAATGTTCTGGTTCTTTGCTTTCATGAATTGTTTTGGGCTTATTATAGAAATATTTAACCTAGGTGCCACAAGACTAGGGAAAAACTGCAGGCAATCATGCAATCATGATGCAATCATGAAATAATAGCAGGCATTTTTAATAGGGCTCAGGCAATGCCTTATAATAGTGTGGTTGAAAAGAAAAAAAGGAACCAAAATTTATTTTCTTTGCCTGTCTTAACAAAATTGCAGATATATTTAATTTCCCAGGACTTTGATTTACAAATGGTAAGTACAAAACAGGCGTTAGAAGCTGCAAACAGAGCTTGATCATCACTCAAACAGACAAACTTGGTGGTCTCAGATGGCTGCTAATTTTATCAGGGTTGTGTTTTTCCTAGCTACTTCTTTCTGTAGCCAGTCACTTTTATTTTTGACCATTTGTGCAATCTGTCTTGCACGTGAAACAGGGAGAAACAATTTCAGCAAAATCAGTGAAAGAAGCCACAAGTCATCTCTCACTGACCCCTTTGATATAATTTTGCCTTGTTCCTGTGCCTACAGTTTGTGGCATAAAACAAACAAACAAAACAAACATAAAAAAATTGAGCAGTCTGACTATGCTCTTGCAACATGTAGGTCACCTGAATGGTTATCTAGCAGGCCCTGATGCATAAGCTTTTGTGGTAATAAGCTTCGGGACTGTGTTGATCAATTTCAATATCAAAAGCTAATGGAAAAAGGTCTTAATCTATTTTTATTTAATTTTTTAATTTTGGCATCAACCTCGGTCCTCCCCCTGAATATTATAGAAAGAGTTCATCACAAAAAATACTGACAAAAATTCAAATACTGGCTCTCTATAAGGCAGCTGAAAACCTGTATGGAACTAACCTTCACGTCCTTCTAAGCCAAGTCTCTCTAATCTTTTGAATCCTGTTCAATCTTATTATTAACTCACTTGGCAGAATTAATACAATAAAATGGACACTTTGACAAGTTTTTTTATAACACTCAGTTTCTATTATGCTAAATCAATTATAAATGATTTTTTTCTACAGCTTAACATAATTAATAAATTAATATAAGTTAATTAATATAAGCAAAAAGACCAATGAAGCTACAGTGGACTGTGTTACAATCTAAAGATATAGTTAGTCTTATAAACACGAGAAAAGGATATTAAACTTATATTGATGCTGTGACAGATTCAAATCTACACAGCACACAGAAAATGAAGAACCAAACTCACCCAATTCTATTGGAAATGAGGGCTGATTCTTTTTCACATTGAAATACCAAAAGTAAATGGTGTTAAATGGAAATCTCTTAGTTTAGATTTGGATAATAAAACATGTAACCACTTTTCCTGCTCAACTTCGAGAGACATAATTAGCACCAAACCAAAAATAAACTGGTTATCTACTCCTAGGGCACTGTTATTCTCAGCACAGTTTCTAACAGAATTGCTTTGGCAACACAAGGACGTATAACATTTGTGAACTGTTTGTACTCGCAGTGTCTGGTGACCTGAGTTGAGAGTGAAGACATAAGTACAATTTATACTAATCTGTTGTCCAAGAACCAGCTTGCATCAAAAATACTGTTACCATGAACAGGGATGTAAAGAAAACTGATCATTTGTGTGATGGTAATAGGATTTGTCTGGACTTTTCCAAAAGTAGGATGTGACCACAGCAATCAGCTATTTGAAAACTATCAGTAGATTAAATTCTTCAGACTGGGACATGGCTATTACAAGTTGAGCAGAGACAACATTCTCAAGTGCTTTTAACACCATAGGAATGGAGAAAGTAAGATGTATTTGCATAAAAACTCTTTAAAACTAAAACGTACTGGACATAAGCCAAGACTAATTGACTCATGTTGTAAAGGACTGCAATAAATCATTACACTGAAGACAGAAGAAGATTTTATTGATAGCCTTGAGATTTGATGCCATTTACCATTTAAAAAAAAAAAGAGAGAGAAAAACAGTATTTCACCAGGCAGCTAGTGGTGTATTTGCCCTTTCTGCTCTTTTGTAAAAAAGTTACTGTTACCAGACTTAGCACAAGCTACCAGTGATCTCATGGGGAAACTGGTCAGCAGAGATAAGTCAGACTTTTTGTTTTCTACTGAGGCATCCTCAGTTCATGCCCACTTCTCTTCTTATGAGAGAAATCAAATAGACTTGTGGTTTCTATTGGATCAGTCCTGCAATCCTTATAATATAAACATTTATTACATAGAGATGAGTAGACCTGTAGGACAACTATCATTGCTATGTCCTGTGGAATGGTAATGGTCTGGGATGGTAACCAAGAATGCTGAGGAAACACAGCTTAAGTGGATCTATATTTACTTATTTCCTTTGTGGTTCACAAACCTTGACATGCGTCTCTATGATGTAGCAGCCACTTTGCTGAATAATGCGTCTATGTCTGGTACTATCATTATCTTTCCTCCTATTTTTCCTGTATAAAAACATAAAGAATATGAAAATCCTGAAGATTATTTTCAAAATTTTCGTTCTGGGATTTCAATTTTAAAAATATTCTCAAGTAAGAGATTAAAGTGGTAAGGGAAGAAAGACAGCCTGATAAGTCAAACTCAGAGCTGAACATTTCTGAAACACTGAAAAGAGACACCACTCCCTCAAAGAATCCCTGTTCTGACCTTATCTCAGTCACCAGCTTCCTCTCAAATAAAGCATATCCCTTGTCTCTATGCCTTGCTCTTTAAAGAGTGGTAGAGTCAAGGACAAGCTCTGAAGATTTTATCAGTTAAACACCACAAGGTATCAGGATGTAGCCAGACTGTGTGATGCGAATAGTGAGGTGGTTTGAGTACCAAAACTCCCATGCTTAGCTCTTCTGGCTCCCCAGATGAGAGCCAAATTCCAGACCTGTGCCATGTAATTAAACACTTTTGCACGCATGGTACAGCCTTGTGCTGTCTGTGGAGACTGCCAATATCAAGACAATGAATAGTACGTAAACTGATGAATACAGAGATATGCCCAAATCCTTGGTGCACTTGGCTCTTCTGGTCCATCCACAGTAAAAATCAACTTGTTTTCTTTAATTGTGTTTGTGGTCTCATACAAGAACTGTTGCCGAGCTGAAGTTATGATCACTTCCTTTTCATGTGAATGTTTAACAGAAGAACTCTGGAAAATAACAATGGTGAGCAACCACTGGCTCTTCTGATCAGTTCTTCTTAGCTGGCTTCACATTCTAATTAGTACCATAATTTAATCAGCAAAGTTGTTAATTCATTTTTGCACATGTATTTTGCACACTCATCCCTACTTCTGTTACTGACCACATCTGGATCACTCACAGTATGCACACATTCCTTTTTAGCAGATTTAACCATATGTGTCATGTGCCAGTGGGAAGAAAATTATGTCTCATTATTCTCAGTATTTAATAAAAAAGAATTTGAAATAAAAATAAACCATACAAGCTGCAAAAACAGAAAATTGCAGTGCTCAGCACACTTGGAGAAGTTCTGTCTGCACTCTGGATTGAGTGAGATGGAGAAATCTTCACAGACTATACTTGAGTCAGAGCCTGAGCTAAAAATCAGCCATTCTGTTTCATCAGTTTTTCTTACAGATTGTTATTTTCCCTACACCAAGGAAATTATAAGTCCTTTGACGTCCTGTCACAACTTAGAAATACGTTAAACAATACAGTCTGGAGTGCACAATGCAAAACCTAACAGAAATGGTTATTTTCCATCTTTCCTGTTTCTGAAACATGTTTTCTTCAGATTTACCTTGAGTCTTATAGTCCATTTCAGTCCATAGAACAAACCAAAACCCATGAGAGAAGTCAGAGAGAAGAAGGCCTAAGCACTAAGACTAAAATTCCTGTCTCCAGCTCTTTTGAAAAGGTTTGAGCATGACTTTTCTGATAAGAACACATACAGCCTCACTGCACGGGGAATGGGAATCTCCTACTTAATGGAAATGCTTAAATCCAGCCTGTGTATACATGGGGAGATGATTAAGTGTTTTCAAGGTCAAGCCTAGACGGGGCATGGTGGGCACCGCTCAGCAGCATGCAACAGTAGCTCAGCCAGAACCCTGGGTGTCCCTGCACAGCAGTGCCTAATGCCACAGGTAGCCCTGGGTGCTGCTAGTCATCTGAATGGGATCATGTGGATATGCTTCCCCTGAGCTGAATCACCTGGTCGTGGGGTGTCACTGCCCTGAACGCTCCTGTTATGCACACCAGCTCTTTGGAGCATAAAGAGAAGGAAGCAGTGAGAGTTCACTGATAAGTCCATGGGCTGGGGAAATGGAATCTAGCTGAGCTTCTGTATGATGTTTGTTAGAGTCTGTGGCACATAAAGCAACCAAATGGTTTACAGATCTAAGTTAGATAAGGAAACAAATCAGGTGTTTTTGTCTGGTGATGAATTTATAGGAGCAGCAGCTTCAGCTTGGTACTGGGTCTAGAGTGGGTGATAATTTTCTAGGGTCTTTGCTACCTTTGGAGCAGGTTTCTCCCCTGCTTGGCCATGGGATGCCCACAACTGCTGGTGAGTTGGCTAGCAGCCCGTCTTCCATCTGGACACCTCTTGTAGTGGATATTCTCCAATTAGAAAGATATAAACATGCTCTATCAAAAGTAAATAGAACCACCCAATAGAAATTATATACTCACTGCATCCTTTTCAATTTTTTGGTATTATAAACCACACACAGTTATTTGCATCATTAAAAAAAGAGGAACTATTACTAGTCTTATTGCAGCATAAGATTATGCTTCTCTTTTAAGGAGAAGTTTTATTTTTATTTTACTGTGGACACAGAGGTTCTATGTTTATGTTATGGGTGAACATTTTTTTCAGATATGTAAGGCATAGTTAAACTGTGGAACTCATCCCAATAGGAAGTTACAGAAACCACAAATAAAACCAACTTAATAATGAAAAATTCATGACTAAGAGGCTCATCGGGGCCTGTTAAGTACCCTGAACCAAATGTAAACTCCAGCTAAGCGTGTTTCTAAACTTTTAACTGCTAAAAGGGAAGGTGTTCTTGTGAAGTGGTGTGTAATTGCTTTGCTTTTAGTTAGCTTTTAAACTGACTTCTTTTGCAACCAGATGACCTACCTAGTGGTTGAAGGAAAGGCTGTGCACATTGTCTACCTGTACTTTAATGAAGCCTTCAATACTGTCTCCCACAGCATTCTCCTGTAGAAGCTGTCAGGTGGTTTGGACAGGTGCACTCTTCGCTGATTAAAAATTGGCTGGATGGCTGGGCCCAGAGAGTCATTGTGAATGGAGTTGCATCCAGCAGGTGGCTGGTCCCTATTGGGGTTCCCCAAGGCTCAGTACTGGGGCCAGTCCTGTCAATGCTGGTCAATAACTGGCTAAGCATGAGCCAGAAGTGTGTTGAGGTGGCCAAGAAAGCCAATGGCATCCTGGCCTGTATCAGGAATAGTGTGGTCAGCAGGACTGCAGTAGTGATGAAGCTGCACCTCAACTACTGTGTCCAGTTCTGGGCCCCTCACTACAAGGAAGACATTGATGTGCTGGAGAGAGTCCAGAGAAGAGCAACAAAGCTGATTAGGGCTCTAGAGCGTAATATGAGTAATATGAGGAGCAGCTGAAGGAGCTGGGGTTGTTTACCCTCAAGAAAAGGGGGCTCTGGGGAGATCTTATCACTTCCTACAACTGCCTGAAAGGAGGTTGTAGCAATGTGGGGATCATTCTCTTTTCCCAGGCAATTAGTGACAGGACAAGAGGACATAACCTCAAGCTATACCAAGGAAGATTGGACATCAGGAATAACTTTTTTACTGTAAGGATGATTAAACATTGAAGTGGTGAAGTCACCGTACCTGGAATTGTTCAAGAAACAACTGGACATGGCACCTAGTACTATGGTATAGTTGACATAGTGGTGTTTGGTCAAAGGTTGGACTCAGTGACCTTGGAGATCTTTTCCAAACTTAATGATTCCATGATTCTGTGATCTTCTATATCCATGATGTTTCATACAGAATTAGTAAAAATTAAAGAAAGTGAATTACATCTGAAATCACAGAATCACAAAATTAACAGGGTTGAAAAAGACCACAGTGATCACCGAGTCCAACGTATTACCTAACCTATTACTACCTATTACCCACTATCCCATCATCTAGATCATCTAGACCATCTAGATCATGGCACTAAGTACC